>JASSUY010038918.1:0-103041 GCA_032466535.1 Forpus xanthops
AGTTGGGGCTGTTGAGCCTGGAGAAGAGAAGGCTGCGTGGAGACCTCATAGCAGCCTTCCAATATCTGAAGGGGGCTTACATGGATACTGGAGAGGATCTCTTCATGAGGGACTGTAGTGACAAGGACAAGGGGTAACGGATTCAAACTTAAACAGGGAAAGTTTAGATTAGATCTGAGGAAGAAATTCTTTACTGTAAGGGTGGTGAGGTGTTGGAACATGCTGCTCAGGGAAGTTGTGAATGATCCATTCCTGGCAGTGTTCAAGGCCAGGTTGGGCAGAGCCTTGGGTGACATGGTTTAGTGTGAAGTGTCCTTGCCCCTGCAAGTGGGTGGAACTAGATGATCTTATTCTATGATTCTATGATTCTGGATGTTCATAAATTCTACTTTAACTTTTTATTAAATTTCCCTACTAGTCTTATTTTCTAACAGTGGTGTCATTTATTTATTTCTTTCAGGCTATGCCAGTTATTTCAGAGAAGGAGAAAGCTGGTGAGTAAATATTTACTTGTTTTCTCATTTTCTTGTACTTATTTTGTGGAATACAGTGCTACTTATCCAAGTGAAAAAACACAGGCTTCAACTGTAGGGTTTTGAATGTGCAGGATTATAGACCCGACAATGGTCTGTGTAAACTGATCGGTTGTTTCCTGAATAGGGTATTTTCGTTCTGAAAAGCAATCCAGCTTTCTGTAAGATACTAATAAAAATGTTTGAAACTATCCTACAAAGTTGCCAGTTGAATGGCAGCTGTCTCTTGTATGTCAGTCTTCCTCTAGGTACTTGCTTGTTAATTGGTGCTAAAATCTATTTTGATTTATTTGATGTCTTGATTAACAGACATGGATGTCAATGCGTTTGTTGAAGTCAGTGGAATTTGATGACTTACTGTGAAATTTACAGTCTGTCTTCAAGTATGCTAGGAAATTTCAGTTAGCTGGAGTATTTCGCTGGAAATAATTTTTATTTTGGCTAAGTTCTTCCAGAATACTGGAAGGTTTTTTTCCTGTTTTCTGTTATATGTATTCTCTGCATAGGATACATGCTTTGGTATTGGTATGTGAACTCTAGTAGTGATTTGCTACTGGACATTGTCAAATGAGTGAAATGTGTTAAACACTAGGAAGGACCTCACTCAGCACTGTAGAGCTCTAAAATTGCTGTTGGTTTCTTCAGCATTTATTTGAATTGATTGTTACTACAGTACTTTAAATATAGCTTGAAAAATAGCTCAGAATATCTAAATGCCACCTGACATTCTGATTTATGTCTGATTTTTGTTGATGACATTTTCTTGCATTATCCTACTTCAGATTATTTCCCCGATTTTGTTTATTAAGGGAGCAGAACAAGTTAAAATATAAGAAGGTTTTGAGAGAAAAGCCATAGTGCTAATCAGTACTGTAAAAGCTATGGAGCTGTCTGGTCACGATGTTGTTATTTTAGCTGTTGAACTTAATAAATAATTCTCAAACTGTGTCACATATTTAATAACCATTTTCTTTATAGACTTCACAATTGGTATTCATTGGTATTTCTTTTTCTGATGGAGTTCATATTTGGCCATATCCTTTAAATTATGTCCAAACATGAAAACCAATTAAACTGTGCCTACTATTTGCACCTGATCTCAACTATTTTGTGAAGCAGCCTTGAAGTATTGCAGGGTTTTGTACATCTTTAGCAATTATGTACCATACAAGATGAAAAACTATCTCAAAGTCATTAAAAAATTTTCAGGGCATAGAGATGTAGTGACCCCAGGTTTATGCTAGAGGAACAGAGCTGCAATGAGTGTTGCCATAGCAAATGGCTTGTAAAATCAGAAATTAAAATTCAAAGATCCATGCTTACTTTTCAGTGTCAAAACTACCTATCGTGTCGGTGTTGATGATAGTTTGAACTAAACGTATTTTTGAAATACATTTTATAACCTGTACATATGTATATGAGTCTGATCCTTCCTCCTCAGACTTCAGCATTACGTCTTGTAGGGACAGTCTTTGTAGTGGTTTAACTACACTGTGTTATCAATATTATTTTCAGACTAAATCCAACAGAGAGGACCATACCAGCTACTAGGAAAAAAAATAATTCTACCCCAGCTGAAACCAGGACAACATTATATTTATTACTGTAAATATTAGGTGGACCTTGATGCCATGCAGAGTCAGATTGCTGACATTTCCATGTACATGAGCACAGGCTAGACTGTGAATGGAATGTGGTTGCCTTTTAATCAGTTTTGTCTTTTGTTTAACTCTTTACAGGCCAGGAGCTCATGAAGCTCATGGCGTTTTGGAAATACTAAGCATGCATTAGGAAAACAATTATTTAAATCAAGCCTATTGACTGAAGTCACTAGGTTCTAGAGGTAGGTAGTGCTATTTGTTTTCCATATGTGAATGGAGCTTCAGTTGGACATTCAGGTCTCATGTTTTCAGTTTTTCTACCCATTTAATCACTGCTGCTTACACTTCACCAGAGAAACAACATTTCATGAGACTCATGAATGCCAAAGCCAGAAGTAAAGTGTGGAAGCCTTCAAAAAGAATATAGCATATTTGCATGTCTTCCTTAAGAGAACAAAGCAGACAATAAGTCTTTTATTTATACATAACAACAATCTAACTCTTTCTAGTTTTTATTATTAGAAATGGACCAAAATATATTACAAAATACTACAGACAAAAAGTAGTTGTTTATTTTACTACTGAAAATCCTAGTAACACAATAGATAAAGGGATTGGATAACGTTGCTTTAAAATTAAAATTTGATTGCAAATGCACTCAAAATGTCTAGTCAAACATTTTTCTCATATTGAGAATTTGAAGTAATAAGTTCTTTTACCTTTCCCTCTTCCCTACTTGAGATTATTCGCTTTCATCTAAGAGTGGAATGAGAAATACAGGTAGAAAGGCTGTTATTTCAGTGCATCTGGTTCAGAAATTCTATATGCATATATAAAATCCTGGTTTTACAAGACCTTCTATTCTGTAGACTCAGGCACCTTGATATTCTCAAATGCTTTTCCTATAGGCAACCAAACATTTAGATCCTTAAATGGACTAAGCTTCTTAAGTAGTTTAGAAGTTCACACATTACTGATTATGTTCCTAGCAGTTGTTAATTCTTGAAATTAATTTTTTTCTCTATTTTATATATTTTCCAACATACAGTAAATACTGACTACATCAAATACAAACTTTCAAATGGAGTACTTAAAAAAAACCACACACACACAATTTTTAGATTTAAAGCAAAGCCAAACATAATCTGAAAACATTGTTACATTTGCCAATTAATAACAAATTGCATAACCATTTTTTTGTTATTTGTTTGAGGGTTTTACAGTGGACAGTGCAGTAAAATCTGCAATTGCAGAGTCCCTTTGGCAAAAATCTCTAAATGATCACTATTGAGCAGAACATCAGTTATGGCTGTGTAAACTATTGCTTCAAATTGTGCGAATTAGGGCATTGCAACAGACCTACTGTGGCATCAGGTATTTCTGAGAAATGCATTTTTAAGAAGTCTCAAAGTTTTTGACATTTCTGACAATGATGAAAAAAAATATTTCAAAAGGATGTTTATTTAAGGTCAAAGTTAAGATCAAGAAACATGCATAGTCAGGGAAAATAATAGCTCTAGCCAAGAGATGACTTGGGGGGCTGTTGGCTCCTAAATCAGGAATGCAGGCCAGCAACCAGTTTCAAAAAGACTGTTTTATTCAGGTGCATCCATCTGTCTTTTGAGTAATCTGTATATTCCAATGTCTTTACTTACCTTGCTGACTGGTTTTCGTTCTTCAATTCTGTCCCTGATCTATGAAAAATTTGAGGGGTGGAGGGTTAATCTTGCCTGTCAATAATGAAGATGTCTCTGTTAGTGGTGTTAGCTTCATTTATAGTCTAAAAATAATCAGCATATGAACATTTGGTTCACTTGGCTACTGTCAGCATTTGTTTACATGACATCATGAATAGTGTTGGTTAACTCTCCATTAAATGTAGAGTCAAGATGGCTTGTAGCATAAATACCAATATTTAGTACAATGAACCAGTGTGTGGTTCCTAACATGGCTAGCTTTAGTTTCTGTAGCAGCATTCCCAAAACAAAGGTGAAATGACTATAAGTCAACATTAGAAGTATTGCCTAAGTCTCTTTGTGGACCTACTTCATGATTTCTCAATTTATCCTCAAATATTTGTAGGGAATAATGAACTCTATTTGTGACTTAAAAACATTGCTACATCAGAGCCAGCAGGTGAGGTAGAGTGAATATCCACATCTGGTCAGGGAGTAGCACAGCTTATTTCTCTTGAGGTGGTGAAAATATGTTCTATCACATAAACAGGGTAGAAAGTTTAGTCTAGCACTAAATAAGTATTAAATAAATATTAACACCAATGCTCAGCATTATAATAAATACATTTTTCCTGTGTATAAAACACATGTGCCCTGTGTTACTTAGGTTACACACACATTTAGAAGAGTTGCAACTCTAAAAATAAAATTAAGGGACTTTAAATCGAGTACTACTTTTTATTTATTAAGCACAAACTTGGATCAGTTAAAAAACACAATACACATGACTTGATATAAGAAAACAAGTGACACTATTCATCCATAGCAGTAAAAGTTCCCTAGAAGAACAGCAAGTGAGCATGCTTTTAAGGATGCTAATGATTCTGTGAAAATATGCCCTCTTGCTTTATAAGCAAGTTATTATTAAAGTTATAATATGGAAAATTATTATTAAAGTTATAATATGGAAAAAGTGCACAAACTTTTTGAGTAAATCTCAGTACTTTCTCTAACCCTAGTAAGTTAGAGAGGTCTACTTCAGCACAAATAAAAGTGTTAGTCTGGCATGGAGTAGAGCAGATTTCATAGCCCATTTATCATCTGTGCTTTGATGCTCAGCAAGCAAACAAGAGGATAAACTAGAACAGTTGAAGATAGCAGCTTCACTGGATCTCTGGCAAATGTAGTGTTTTAAAACTCCCCAGTGTTAGTATTACTATACGGGCCTTGCAGTAAACAAGTCTTGTTTTTCCTGCATCTCCTCTAGATTTCTGGTAAAAGTATTATTTAGTGTACAAGCTCAATGTCCTTTTGTGTTAATTATGCTGATTGCCTTTGATTCACACACAAATACAAAGGTGATTAAAAGCACCTTAAAGCAAAGGTATTTCCTCACACAGACTCTTAATTGTCAGTGTGAGGCAGTGGAGGACACTTGGTGGCCGGCCCCATGGGGAGATGAACTGCAGAACAGGAGGTGATGAAGTAATGACAAGGTGGGTCAGGCCCATTTGTGAGAATTCACAGCGGGAGAACCTTGAAAACCCATCAGAGACATGTTCACTGTCATTAAACAAGGCACATAACAGACCAACTGCTCAGCACACTAGGAAGACATCTTTTAATGTGATTTGAGTGTTAATAAAAAAAATAATCTCCACTAGATTTTACAAACACTAGATGTAGAACACTAGGTCCAGAGAAATCTACTCTTTCTATGAGCTGTGTCCACTGGATTCTCTGTTTTCAGAAAGTCATTAAAGGTTCATCCACAAAGAGCTTATTTTGAACCTAGAGCAAACATTAAAAAAATTAATCTGACTGGCTATCAGTTTCCACATCGACTGGGGAAAAATACAAGTTAATTGGCACATTTACTTGTTTCCTGGCTGCTTTATAATATTGGTAGCCAATGTTCTAGAATAAACTGGGCAAAATGAATTACTCTTTTTGTATCGTATAACTGGCTTTAGTGGAACTATGTTGTTAATGTTTTTATGATACCTTAGTACAAAGTACCAGTTCCTAGCTAGGTGATCTTCCTATTACTGTTGATGTGGCAATAGTTATAAAATTTGGTTTACCTGTTTGCTTTCTAAATAAGAATGTCAGGTGAGCACTCACACTTCAATCTGTCATACTAAAAAACAGTTACAGAAACTCTGCCAGAATATGCAGGCATGTCTGCCAAGTGCTAATAGATGCTAATAGATATATTTTTATTCCACTGTTATTTATTCCATTACTAGAAAAAAGTCTGTGATGCCAGCAGGTACCAAAAGCGGACATTTCATATCAGATTTGTGATGATGTTTAGGTGTTTCAGTTTTCTTTATTTTTTCTAAATGCAGTAAAATAGCTGAGGTCATGATTTTTAGTATTTGATTTTTAGTGACTTACTGACCAGACACTGCTGTAGCTATTCTTCTGAATGACTTCTTTCACTTCTGAAAGTAATGTTCACTGCGTGCATGTGAATATAAACACATAAACTTTAAAGTGCACATAATGCTGTGATAAACCAAAATCTTAATTCACAGTAGATCCTAGGACTGCAGATCCCCTCTGAAAGTTCACTTAAAACCATGCTCAATGCAAAGGAAGCAGGATGGTCCCCAAAACTCCTCAAAATTGTGAAAAATGAAGAATAGGGCCAGGTAGCCTGAATGTGCTCTCAGGGGGGAGCCGGGAGCCAGCAGTGAAGACCATTGAAGGACACAGATTTTTTGGTTCCATATCAGAACAGGAAAACAGGGGTCTTCTGAAAGTCTAAAACAAATTCTATTGCATTCCATTGCATAATAATAAAGTACATCAGAAGTATCAGAGAAGTAGCAGAACCTCTTGTATATTCTCAAATTCTTAAATATTTGATCAGCTGCTGTTTCTTATCCCACCTGCATCAGTGTAGACCCGCTTTTTAAAAAGCTCCAGAAGAGTTTTTTAAATGAAAATACATTGTAGTTATTTTCAAAGGCTCTTTATTTTATTTTTTCTTTAATATTGTCTCATCTATTCTGATCTTTAGAAAAGCTCAACTGAATTATTTTAGGTTAGTTACAAGGATAGGTCATTATTTTTATATCACATTGGTCCATCATCATGCACTTTAATGCTTTTTTAGCTATGATATTTTTCTCTGTACTTTGCTTGCCTTAATTGTGGAGAAAACTTTAAATATTTCCTCAACAAATATTCAAATGTTGATATTCACTTTACAGAAAACAGGCAGTGCTTCAGAACATTGTATACATGTGGCAAGGAGTTGAGTTTTGATTTCTTTGTTGGTTTGCCATCTTTTCTTCAGTCCTGTAATAGAATTCCTTATTCTAATCGACATATATCCCTGGTAGGAATAAAGATAGATATATAGTGTCAACTGAGTGATTACTGCTGCCACCCATCTGCTAAATCTTTCTGCTGTCTCTTTTCTGTCCAATCCAGTGTGGTTTTAAGGCAATAAATAACTGCTTTATTAAGGCAAGTTATTTTTATCCCAGGAACTGTGATTAGAAAAACCCCCTTTTAGTATTAAAGCATTTTAAGCATATTTTGACATTAACAATATAAATTTCATCACAGATTGGTGTATGTTAAGAATGTCTCTCATCACATACTTTATCACCTCTTAGTGAAATACAGTTAAAGGATAACTCTAGGGTAAAGCCTTTGAGAGAGACTTTTAAAGGTCCTTTCTCCAACCTCCTGCTCAAGCAGCATCAGCCCTAAGGTCAAACAAGTTTGCTCAGGACTATCCAGTCCAGTCTTGAAAACCAACAAGGATTGAGCCTGTGCAACCTCTGTAAGCTGCCTATTTCACTGCTGTACTGTCTCCATGGAAAAGACAGTTTTCCTTATATCCAGTCTGATCCTTTCTGTTTTCAGTTTATTCCTGTTGTACCTTGTCAGTCTTACACAATGTGAAAAGCCCACCTCCATCTCTTTGTTACGCTCCCATGAGGTCCTGGGGAGCTGCTGATAGGACTCAAGAGGCCATCTCTTGCAGGCTGAACAAGTCCTGCAGACTCAGCTCGCAGGTCAAGTGATACAGACCCTGTTGGTGGCCTTCTGCTAGACTTATTCCCTTTTATTGACGTCTGACTTGTATTGGGAGGATCCTGAAATTGGACTCAGTATTGCAGATGTGGTCTAACAAGCAATGAATAGAGGGGAATAATCCCTTCCTTCCATCTACAGGCAATGCTTTTATTGATACATCTCGGGATGCTGCCAGCTGTCTTTGCTGCCAGGGCACGCTGCTGGCTCATGAGCAGCTTGCTGTCTGCCAAGACTCCAGGGCCTTTTCCACAGAGCTGCTCTCCAGCCAGTGTTTTATCATTTATTTATCCACCCTTCCAGACTATAAAATCCCAACTTGCAAACAAAAATACTGTGGGAAAAAATGTTTAATGATTGAGCTCTTTGGTGTCAAAATAGAAAATGCAAGAGAAAGGTTATGAATTTGTTACTTTCAGCAAATTCAATTTAGTATCATAACTAATTACAGTATGTTCACATTTAGAACACCACCATACAGACTGTAAACTGGTACACAGTGTATTGTGCCTAGTATCAAATATTTAATCTTAATCAAGTTGCTTTTCAGTATAAAGTTAGTTATCAGTTACACAGTGGTTTAGTAGCATGTATATTACCCAGCCCAAGTTACCTCCTAAAAGAGGTAGTCCTTGATCAAAAATAGCTTTTAAATCAAAGCAAACATGAACAAGTTGTTCTTCCTTTCCTTTTTCAGCTAAAAAAAAGAGTAACAGAGAATGGTGATAGCCAATTAAGCAAGTTATTTCTAGCCTAATTTTGTTTGGACTGATTTCATGGTGAAGACTTGAGCTGATTCAGATGAAATATAAGTTAGTTCAGTTTTTCCTTATTGATGCTGACATGTAATCATTAGTCCACAGTTTCCAAAATAGTGCTGTGACTGTTGATTTCGAAATCAAGTGATGGGCTTTCTTGTTCAGTGTCCAAAAAGAGAGTCGGCTTCTGAAAAATGGAGGAACCAAATTTAAAATTTAACATTTAGCTACATTTCTGTAGTTATTTAGGTACCTGAAGATGAAAAAGAAGCTCTCTGTTGTGACATGTTAATTGTACGCTAATCCCCAGTAAGAGTTACCTTTGAGTAGTTAAATCTGCATGTGGCACAGAATTATGAAAGTACCTTGTCACTTCTGAAAAGTTTCATAAGCTCTTTTTTACTACTTTGCATTCCTAGACAACATTCAAAACATCTGTATGAACATATTATGCTCCTGTGTTCATGTTTGCAAAGTTGTTTCAGAGTTCTTGAACCAAAGAGCTAAATAATTTTAAGTCATCTTTAATATGAAGAGCTTAGAGTACTTAAGAAAGTGTGGTAAGATAACTTTTCTTTTTTTTACATCTCTTGAAACAGAAGAGTAAGGAATGGTTTCAGTCCGAGATCACCTAGGACATGGGTTTTACTCCACAAAGCCAGCACAAGATTTTGTTGTTTATGTATTTTAGGTACTTACATGCATGTTTTAAACTTCTGTCTTATTAGAATAAAAAGCTCCTTTTCACAAATCCTTAGAGAAAAGAGAGAGCTCTTTGATGTTTGATGAGAAGGCATGCTTATTTACATTCCTCTAGGGACATGTTGAAAACTCAGATGAAAGACACCCAAAAGCACACTTGGGTTTAGGCATACCTGGAAGGAAAAGGTCTTCCTGATGTGGAAACATCCTTGGCAGCACAATGATAGGGCTGTATGTAACTGCAATGTCACAAGTTGCTCAGAGTGGTTTTTTTTTTGACTTGTCAAACTTGTGACTTGTGCTCTGAATGCTTTCTGGTACCGCAACTGATACTTGCAAATTGCTACATCTGCTTGTAGGACGTTCCGCCAGAGAGACTAGATCTTTTATTGTCAAAACCCTAACCATATCTGACAAAAGGTGGTTTCATTATCTTGAGGGTTTCCAAATACCTTGTCATATCTAGTCATCAAGTATAGACATTGTCTCAAATCTCTTCTGCAAATATTCCTGTCCAACTAGGTTGGTTTTGCATGTGTTGGGGAGTGGCAATCAAATCAAATGCTGATTCTCCAGTATATGATAGATGTCATTGATCTTTAAAATGCACTAGTGTACAATTATTATATGCAAAGTCACTCCATTACCTCATGCAATTGCTTTATTGTCTTCTTCAGTCTACCTTTGTGTTGATTTTGGCTATTAGTGAGTCTCCTCTCCATGACACTTTAAGAAAGAATTAGATAACTGCATGAATTGTTGGTTAATTCATAAGTTTTACAAATGAAGAACTCAAAATGAAGTTTATTGGTAGACACAGCTGCCAAACAGCCTATAAGCTGTAAGTCTGCAAGGAGTTATTCCTGCAAGTAATTATTCCAGTCACATGAGTTTGGACTAAGCTATTTTGCTAAATCTGAGTCTAAAATGATTTCTCTGAAAGTTTCTGTGAGTGAATAGCCTTTTTTGTTCATTTGGTAGTTATTAACTTAAAGCCCAATCTACAGTGGATTAATTGCACCTTCTGTTGCCTGTTGGCCTAAAATAGAGGGAGATATTTGGTAACCAATTTCAGAGTGCTAGTCAGGTACATCAAATCTCAGTGGCTGTCTATAACCAGAATTGAAAGCCTAAGAGGAAAGTAACCCGAGCTTTAATACCTATCAAAATACAGGCTTGAAATTAAAGAACAGTCTTTTGTGAAAAAGAGAGACTTTTGTGAAGGATTTATCTATAAATTGACTTACATGGAGCACTGTGAAAAAGAGAGACTTTTGTGAAGGATTTATCTATAAATTGACTTACATGGAGCACTGTTTACAGAACAAAGCTCATGCCTAGGCTAGAAAGATTTTGGTCTTGTAATTGCCATGGGAAGCTCTCAAAGGATGAAACTCCAGAAAGGTTGGAGAGTGCCAAAGACTTATTTTGGTGTTATAGCTCCTGCTAACTCTTTGAGTGGAATAAGGTTTTTTTGCCAGCTCAAGTGTTTCAGCAGCAGCACCGCTCTATTTCACGTTCATAACTGGTATACCTGCTCCTGCAAAACTTTAAAATGTCAATTTTATCAGGCATGATTTCATCATTTATGAGAGCACTTTTGGCTGAAAAATGATTGGATATTTGAAAGAGACATGTGGGAATAATCATATAATAGTAGAATATTTTGGGTTGGAAGGAACTTTCTAAGGTCATCTAGATTTAGTTTTCTTAAAATTTCTTTTATCCTTTTAAAGGAAGATCTCAGAATTGTACTTTTTATACAGATTACCCTTAAAACTTCAGTCTGACCTTTTTTGTACCATGAATCCAGACTAAAGCTTGTAGGAAAAAATGGCTTTAGCAGCCATTGCAGAAATAGACAGTAACAGTGGGTAAAGTAGAAGACAGTGTTTCTGGCACACAAATTAAAGTAGGATTCACTGCTGGCTTGGAAGTGATACTGGCTATTTCAGTCAAGGATTTAATACCTGCCATTAATTCCAACATTATCATTTTTTTTTTGTACGCCATCTCTTTTATTTTTTTGTCTCCTAGTATAATATTTTTCTGTCTGATTACTCTGTGTTGATAACCATATGACATTTGTGTGTAACTGCTTGTCTGTTCCTGTAGAAGAATGAAAGGGTATCAAATAAAGGTGGCAGATTCAAAACAAATAGGAGGAGGCACTTCACACAATCTAGAACTAAAGTATGAGGCTCCATGCCTCAGTATATTGTGGATGTTAGTGTTTTACAGATTCAATTGCACCTTCTGCTGTAGGTTTAGAAAGTCTAGACAAACTAATGACAGAGAAATTTATTAGCATGACCTCAATGAAATTAATGACAGTCTTGCCACTAATTTATTGTAAGATTTATCCAAATCATAACTTTCTATGTACCAATTTGAAATTTGCCCATGATGTCAAACTGGTATTGCAATATTTCCAGTGAATAAGTCACTATCCAAACACTGAATAACTTTTTCATGTGTCAGAAATGATATTTTGTAACAGAAATGTAATGAATATTCAGCCTTAATATGTACACTGAATATTTTTATTACATGAATTTCTTATGTTTTGCAAGAGGCATGTAGTTCATCCAGGAAACAGTGTGAACTATTCATCATCAAGCTAAGAATACTACATAACTTGTAGCAACAAAAACACAGACATAACCAAAGACCATCTTAGCAACTGTAAAGTTATATATGTTGCAGTTGTAATCAAAACTTGGCATCATTTTGTTATTAATGAGAATCTGGACAGTGAAAAACTAACCAAGAAAGGTTCCAATATAAGAAGTTGATACATATATTAACTTTTCTCAGTGCATTTCAAAGGCATTTTCAGAAAGGCAACGTATGCCACATTAGACAGAGTACAGAGGAATAAGAAACAGACATCTATTCATAAAGCAAATCTAGATAAAAATCTCCACCAAAGTAAATTGCATATAGTTATATTAAAAGACTGTGAGATAAGAAATGAGCCATGCTTTTTTTTCCCTCAGAATAATCATTATAGCTTAAGTAAGTTAAGCTAACTCTGCTGATCCATAGCAAGAATTCCACATCTGGAAAATCTTTGCTACATCTGTGTTGGAGTTTCATGCTTTTTGGTGCTTTGTTCACCAGTTCCCATGACTCTGACTTAAACCTCCCTCTTATTTTCTTAAGTGCATTCCAGTTCAACTAAAGATGTAGTGATCATTTCATTTCCTGAGATCTTATTTAAGCTGCTTTACCTGTTTTCCTTAAACAAAGCAAAATAAACCTTTAGAAATAAAGCAATATAAAAAAGGACAAATCTTTGTAGCATTTTGCAACAGGAAAAATTATTTTAATAGACTGAAGTGAGATGGAGAATTTTCATTTTCAAAGATAACAGACAAGTAAATATGTTGTTAGTGTAGACTTCCAGCAAGAAAAACTACTAGGTGAGACACACTCCAGCATCAAAATTCCTTCTCTGCCATATATCACACACTGCATGGTGATCTGAATTGTATTGGCCAACCAATAGAGCGCAGACAACCAGAAGAGAGTTGTCTCCTATATTCCCTTATTGTTGTTTCCTATATAGAACTACACAACTACGTCTACATGTTCTTTTCTTCTCCATTTAGAAATCCAGGAGAGAGATTTAGAAATCCAATTATGACGAAAACAAAGTACCACAACCAAAATACTTCCCAAAACTAGGAGTTTCCTCTCTTAAAAGAGCTCTGGGCCATCACACCTGTTTGTTTCATTTGTACTTTCAGAAGAATGTATAAGCCTAATAATAATTAAACTTGGAGTGCACACATCAAGCAGTCATCAAGGATAAAAGAGCATCTGTTTTAAGAACTCAGTCACACAGCAGCATCTAAACAAACTAAACAGGACCTGAGTTCAGGTACTGGCACAGTTATCCCACTTATTCACTTATTATCATGCTTCCTGTTGTAGTTTTGGCTCATGCCATCTAGCATTTTTCTAAACAAGACACATGAACACCTTGGGAGATAGTATGGACCAGGGGCACTTTGCAACTAACAATGTTTGGAGATTCAGCATTACTTTCATTACATGGTCTTGATCAAAAATATCAGATTAATTAATTCTGATATCCTTTGTCTACCACTGACTTCTCCAGGTTCAGTCCTTGCTTAGAGGATTCTAGTATGAATTTATGAGCAAGTCACTTTCTCAGTGGAAAGAGCTTTAGCCTCTTTCTACCCAGATACATTTTGGGAAGGGCAAACCTCACGTAATGCGTGAAAAATAAGCCTTAGTGAGGTTCTAGGATAAGGTTTTGAACTGCTACTTTCACCTAACTCTTCTCTCTGCTTTTGTTCCTTCTGACATACTATCTTCTAGGTTTTCTATTTGAACTTTTACTGAAAAAGAAATTCTAGAAATTAAATCTTTTGGTTACAGGCAAATGGGCCTGGTTGTTCTGCACTTTCGCCTTTAACTGTTTAGCTTTCATGCAACAGTATGAAACTACTCGTGAACAGTATGAAATGTTCAGAAAAAAACACCATGCCAGAAAATGAGCTGTTCCGCTGCTCTGCTATGTACACCTGGAAAGTGGGATGCAAATGACTTTCATTTTTCTTTATGCTTCCTTAAATTGCAGGGGTATAATCCCTGGCATAACTGTAAAGAAGGGCAGCAGATAGCACCCTGGCAGGCAATAGTGGCTGTTCCAGCTTATGCTCCCTATAGAGCAGCAATTTGTACAAGAGGTTGCTGTTCCAGTGCTCCCCCTCCTCTGGGACAAGCCCGTGGAATGGAGATGTACTGAAGCACACTGCTCATGTATCAGTACCAAGTGTATTTTTGGATAGCATGCTGAGTTCGTAGTAGGTGCAAGTGGATGTCATGTTGCCTTAATTATAGCCTGAATACCAAATTATTATCAGCAACATAAATACAAATTGATGAACGAGAGAAAACCTTACATCTGTGTGACAGTGGGTAAAGAAGCTTAGGGACAGGGTTCCATCCCAAGCCTCTCTGCACTGAGCAAGCATTGCCTAACCAACACCCTCACACAGCAGGAGTCAAGACTTGCTTTTATTCCTAATGGGCATTTGAACAGCAGATCTCACTGATAAAAAGCAGCAGATGTCATTGATTCAGTCAAGTGACTGTCAAGTAACTCAAAGGCATAATACCCTCCAGGGCCCGCAGCAATCAGACACTTACCCATTCATAAAACAGACCTTAAAAATGCAAGTATGCTTTATTCTGAGCAACTATGATTTATGGCTATAAATAGCACATATTTTGGAGTACACTTTTATCACAGAACTAGGATATCCCCCTTCTTCACAGCCTGTAGCAAGACATGTTCTGATCATTGTGCCAAAAAAAGAGATTTGTTAAATATTGATGTTTACTGCTGATTTTTTTTTAATTATTAGAGAAAATAGAAGCTGTAAATCAGAGTGGGAATTTAGGTGCACTGTAGTTTAATTCATGAAGTGTTAATGGCCTTCATATTTCTTCATTTAAATGGTTATGTTCCTTAAGCAAGAAAAAGGGGATTCATATTTCCAGACAGAAAAAAAACAAACAAACCCTATGTGAAGGGGGAGAACATGTGTCAACTGACCCTACATATCTGTAATTGAGGGATAAAATACATTTCAGAGGAGCAATTATCACCAAACCAAAATTTACAAGCTGACAAATTTTAAATTAAGGGTTATTCTTAAAGAACATCCAAATAGATTAAGGTAAGAAAACTAAAGAGGCATAATTCTGACCTCCAGTGATGTTAGAAAATGGGTATATTTTCATGATTAATTTATCGTTATATCTATTATCTGATTATAGATAACTGATTTCGAAGGTGAAATTCAATTCTTTTTCTTTCCTTCATTGCTTGCTCTGTATCTCTTGAGAGAAAGGCAGTGCTTAACTTGCAAACCAAAGTCAGTAAATCACATCTTACCCTGAGAAAACACGCTACTCTGTAGCTTAGATTGCAGTGCTTTATGTTGAGAGCAGTATAAACTCATGAAGGAATATGCCAAACCTGATAGGATATCAATTCATTTTTAATGAGACTTGGTTAAGTTTCTTATGCACCCTTCTAATTTATACTGGCTATTTTGGAGCTTTCTGGATTTAGTGTCAATATGATTTTCACTAAAAATAGGGACTCCATTCCCAATTTTAACATCATTTATGAGGGTTCAGATGGATTCCACTTCACCATGCCCTTCAAACTCTGCTTCACACTAAGTCTTCACTGTCCTATTTTCTTTCCTGCCCTAACCCAAACATCTGAGAGTGTTTACTGCAATTTCCTGAGGAAGACCTGTATAGCTTCAGGCCTCCAGGTTCAGACCTGGCCCCAACCTCGGCCCATGAATTCATGTCTTCATTCTAAGCAGCAGTTTAATTATTCTAAAACACCTAAAGTTTTTGAATAAGCCAACTGATTTTTCATAGTATGTGGGGTATTATTTTTTAATAATTTTCTTTTTTGCTTGATTACACAGGAAACACAAAAATAATAAATCTTTTTTTTTTTCTTGTAACAGTTTCCTGAGTTTTTGGAATATACTTCTGGCTTAGGTTCAGTCATCTTGAATAGCTTAGGTTTTTACTGTAGGTCATGTTATGTCACTTGAATGGGAGAGTCTTTTCAACTAATTTTCCAGAGCGTTTTCCTAGTCATAGCACAATCAACAGAATGCAGTGACTCAGTATATGATAACCTGTCAAACTAAGTTCATCTCTATCATCTTCTGCTAAAGCTTTCTTGACAACTATTCAACAATACATTTGCTTCATAGTTCTTGTTTGATAAATTTGCATTCCTTCAGCCTTTTCTCATCAACAGGAAAGAAATCTAGTTCCCCCGATGGTTTTTTTTTTTTTTTTTTTTCCATTAAATATCTACATCACAAGAGCTGACCAAAAAGCAAAGTTGGAGTCTGAAATAGAGCCTGGAATGAAACTTTCGTATTCAGTAGACCCTAAAAGGACTCACAAGCTATGTGCACATCCTTCTGTTAGCATATACAGCAGCTAATACACTATACTGTTCCTTGTAAAGCATATGTCTTAGTTCAGTATGATTGTATTTCTTGCCTTCTTTTCCTGTATGCTTTTAAGGTATTTGTTTCATTGTTCTTGTAACGTGCTCATTCCACATGTAACCATTATCTCATATTTCACAACAAAAAGCTACCCAGTTGCAGAACAAAGCAGACTTTCAGTGGAAATTTAATATTTTCACCACATTCTTGCTATGTCTTTACTTCATTTTTCATCTCTTGGCATTACAGCAGTCAGATGTAGTAGGCTCAGCCACCTGAATGAAAGCTACCTGCAATGTTGAGAGGCATGTGAATGCCCAAAAGTTGTAGTAATTGTTTAGCTGTGAATTTTGACATGGATTTGTGTTTAAATGCATGCTGTCAACTTTTAAACAGGATTTATAGCCTGGCTTACAGTTCAGGCAATAATTCCTGGTTTCCAAAGAGAATGAATCTGCTATGCTTGCAAAATACTTATTCTTTTCCATGTATTCTGTGGTCCAGCTTGTGAATCACCTTTGCACACATAGATTGAAAGTTATAATTGTCTGAAAGAGAGCTTTGTGTTGATGAGTCACAGTGCTGCTTCCCCAAGAGTATTTCACTGCCTTCTAAGTTCAGGAATTCAAGCTTTTGCTGTAAACTGCATCACTGAAATGATTCACATTAAGGGTATCTATATTTCAACTGATGTTTTAGTGAGCTGGCTTTCAGCAAGCTGTGCATGCAGTTGCCTCAGTACCAAATGAGAGAGCAGTTTGGCACAGCAAGGGAAACAGACAAAAAAACTATGAAGACAGAAATGAGGCATTTCCTGCAGCAGTGATTTAAACAGATTTAGATAGGCATAGAGAATTCGGCATAGAAAACATAATTAAATACTAAGAAGATGCTATTCTAACTGACCGAGGATTAGAAATTTAAGTGGTCACACACTATTCAGAAGCTACTATAACAGTCTCTAGTGAGACTCTAGTGATGTAGACCCTTCAGAGATTTGAGACTGCTAGGGACTGTTTGCAGACTAAACATCCTCCCTTCTACCCTTGTGTTTGATGTGTTGCTGTGCTCATGAGGTACATGCATGAGCTGCATAGCCACCCTCATATGGACTCCCCTGGTAGAAGACATGTTACTTGCCTTGTTTCTTTTGGAGCTTTCTCACCCATACAGCTTCCATTGCATTAGTCTCCTAATCTGTTCCTACTGAAATTAATTAATGGTAGATCCTTTAGCACTTCCAAAATTATGTCATACATTCACAATGCAAACCATGTCTTTACATAGACTGTTCATGCATTATCATGCTCTGGTCCTTCCTCTTCTTGCTAAGGGCTGCTGTTCCTAACAGAGGTCCTCACCATTAGCATCTTTTATTTCCTGCCAGCAGTATAAAGATCACGTAACCTCCATGCAGAGAGAGCTCTGCTGGGAACTGTAAAAGCAGTGTGTGTTTATAGTAACACTAGACACCATCTCAGAACAAGTCAGCATTTCTTGCTCAACAGGAATCCAGAGCATCAGTTCTCAGGGAAGGAGGAGCAGAATGGACCTCAGGTCAGCATGTGCTTGCTGCTAATGCACAATTCAGCTCTTTGTTTCAAGCTTCAGCATCACACTTACCTAGCTTTTTTTTGAGCTTCCCTGCTTGGCAGATATTAGGAGTTGGCAGCTGGTCACTCATTAATTTTCTAAGAGAGCTCCTCTTTGGGTTGATTGTCATTCATAAGTTAAATATAGTAATTTCAGAAGTTTACATGTCCTCGGCGTTCTCACATTAAAACTCATCTTCACACAGCACGCACAACAATGTGAACGTCACAAGGAGAGAAAGACACTTTTTTCCTTTAAAATTATGCAGAAATTTCTAACTTCCAGAACATGCAGTTTTGCAACAAGTATGAAGTTAGATATGACAAGTAAGCAGGGCATTTATGGAAGAAATTTAAGGAATTGCAATATAAAAAAAATGTAAGTAACCTAAACTAGCTTCTTTGGTAAAATAGAAAATACTTCATTTGGGATATATTTACTTTGTGCTGCCTCTTAGAGAGAAAATAATATAACTTCTGAATATCAAAATATACAGAGGGTTTTGGTGAGGTATATGCTCAATACTTCATAGGTATTATAACTATGTATAGAGAATGTTTTGGTTGGTAATCAGTAGTACTTTACCACAAACATTGTAGCAAGGGCATGTGCATAGCTGTGTAAAACGTGTATAAAAATATTAATTTCAAATTAGAGTAAAACCGCTTTTTTTCTGCTGTTTTCTCACCTCCAATGCATGGTGAGCTTTAAAAAGACATGATTCTCCCAGAAGACTAATAAAAGGTCTTTAATATTGCAAGCCCAAAATCCAGGGTCTAACTTATATGTCTTTGATCTAAATTGTTTATTAATATCTGTCAAGTACATATCTGAGATCTTTTTGGAAAGTTTATTTAATCCTAGCTTCCAGAATTTATTGTCCAGCAATATAATTGTCTAGATGCTGGTGTCCAAACACTTCCAAATACTTATCTTGAGCTGTAGACTTTTCTCAGTTATATCTCTTTCATATAGAATAGTTGATGGCAATAGGCTGTGAAATAGGATTAGTTTTCAGCATTAGTCATGTTTTATGTTTTACCACAGCAAAATACCATTAAGCAGCCTTTTTCTTCTTCCTTTGCAGTAATCTGCCAGCCTCCTGGTCCCAAAACCAGCTAGTACAAGATCACTTTTCTTCCCAGCCAGCCTTTAATGCCAGTGTTGTAACCTTGACTGTAATTAACAATTTTCCATGCTCTCTAGTGATGCTCCAGAGGGCAGATATGCCATGTCTAAAACCAGATGCCAGCAGGAACAACAAAGTGCATGCAGAAGCAATTTTGGCTGATTAGCTGCGAAGTAAACCAAGTAAAGATATGAAGAAATCCAATTCCTAGAATAGCAAACCAGAGTGTCTCATGAAAACCTCATTTAATAGCATTGCTAACTTCATGGAGTAAATATGAAACATTAACATCTAAAAATAACTAGGTGGAGTTTTAGATTTCCTTTGTAAACGTTTAAGGTATGCTGTGCACATTTGTTATTCACAAAGGCTTTATTACGGATAACAGAATGTATCCTTCAGTTATGATGACTATTTTAAACTTCAAGATAATTCCATTTGACACTCTCCACAAAATATTAACTTGTATCTGTGATACATTAAGCTTACAAAAGGTGAAATTAAATATTAGATTCTTTATCTCTTAAAGACTGGGCATTAGAACTTGTAATCAACAGTTACTGCAAGATTTTGGTTGAAATAGAAGATGTCAGAAGGCATGCTAGAGAATAACATGCAACACTTAGGGGAGTATCACAGGTTTTTTCTTTTTTATTTTATATATATAATATATATATTATAATATATACATAATATATTACTTTATATATATATAAATAGCAAATATCCTGAAGACAGAAAAAAAAGTCTGTTTGGTGCAAAGACAATTATGTTTATTTCCCTCCATTAAAGCAGGACATAAGGAAAGCTCCCACTAGCTATGTGATAGCTGAATTTTAATAGCCAAATGGAGGTACGCAATTAAAACTACAGTAGATACACTTGTTCTCTCCTCCCCTTGCATCTCTCCCCCTGTTCCTGCTTCTGCTTATCAAAGCTGTGTATACCAGTCTCCCTCCTGACCCTAACACAACTTTCTCATTCTCTATTGCATTTGTTGAGGGACTAACCATCTTCTACCCTTCTGTGAAGATGAAGTGGCAGGGTCAGTAAAAGTCCAGGTGAAACAGGTTCTCTCATACATGCAATTTATTGTAGGGCTGGCTGTATCCCAGGACTGTGTTTGCAAAGACCTCCAGGCTGTACTTATCCTAGGTGAGCTATTGGTCACTAGTGTTCAATGCTGCAGAACTGCTGTGAAATAGTTTCTCGGAGGCTTGCCAATGGCTAAAACAAATGGACTTTCAGAAAAAGAATATGCCTAAAAAAGAGCAAATTCAAATACCAAATAATTATCAAGTATTTAAGGAAAATTTTCTAAAATTTTTACATCAGGAAGATTGAATATCCTTTCATTCCTTTTCCCCAATGAGCTGGATTTAAAATCAACATGTAAATAAAGCACCTCAAAGAAGTTATGTCACAGACAACTCCAGAAAAAATGGTTAAAGCATGGCAGATCCCAGGAACTGAAACCTGGAGCATAAGGAAATTGAGCAATCTTAAAAATAAATCCTCAATCTAACTATGTCAATAAACATTTGCACAAAAATGAGCAAGAAGTTACCATTCACAAACTGTCCAGCAGCGCTTTAGTTAGTGAAATCTTGAAATCTACTGAGGATTTGTTCCAATACATATCCAAAAGTTTAGATTCAGTTTGGATTCTATCTCCTATATTATTGTTTCCTTTGAAAATTCCAAGTTTTCTCCTCTTTCCTCTGCTACTGAGGCCACAAACCAGAAATTCAGGGAGGGTATGTCCTGCTTGTCGTCACCATGATAAACCAACATTCTGTAGAGATTGTGTTTTACCGTGTTGCAATAGCAGCAGCAGGGATGAGATGGGAGGAAGATAGCTCAGACTCTTTACATCACTTAATAAAACACATATTACATTGGCCAGTACAAATGAAGATGACTAATTTTAAACACATTGATTCATATTTTGCAACCAAATTGGTTTTATTCACAATTAGTGTTCATGTTGGCCACTGAAGCTGAGCTCAAGACTTTGTTGCTTTAACACTTTATTAATATTGTGTTATTTTGTACAAGGGATGTCTAAAGGAGAAGATTAAGTAACCTTAGTATGACTGGGTAAACATGAACAGGAGAGATTGGGAAAGAATAAAAACAGAATGAGGAAGGAAAATTGCTAACTATGAAATAAGTTTATAGAGACAGAATTTGAATAGGGAGTAACAATAAGGAGTTGCTGATTTGGGAAACGTTGGGCTAGGTTTTTGTTTGTTTGGTTGTTGTTCTGTGGTTTTTTTTTTTTTTTTTGCTGGGATCTGCAATTTTCTCTAATTACCATTTTACATACAGCCATGTTTGCATTTCCATTGTAAAAACCAACCTTAGGACATATATTCTATTCTATGAAATTTTATTTGTTCTGTCATAATCCCACTGATGGGACCGCTCAGCTGTAGTGTAGTACTCAGCTAAAAAAAAAAGATATCTCATTATGGGCTTTTTACATGTCAGATCACTGCAAAGGAAGAAGAAACAAAGCTACTTAATGGTACTTTGCTGTGGTAAAACATAAAACATGACTAATGCTGAAAACTAATCCTATTTCACAGCCTATTGCCATCAACTATTCTATATGAAAGAGATATAACTGAGAAAAGTCTACAGCTCAAGATAAGTATTTGGAAGTGTTTGGACAACCCTGCAAATTAATAACTCCATAAACTTTTCTAAGTAGTTGCTTCATGTATGGTCAAATAAAATGAAGCTTTAATACTTCGTTTATCAATTGAATTTTGAACTATGGCGCCAGTGTTCAATAATGCCAAATTTTTTCTCATTAACATGTAGTATTTCAGAAAACAGTTGTCAGCTTGGGCAAGACTAGATTTTCTAATAATGTAAAGGTAGTTTATAATCAGTTACATTAAAAAAAAAACATTCTAATATGGAACTTACATGTACACTTCATATGTACAACTTAAACTGGAAGTATATCTTCTATCATATTATTCAGTTACTTATTATTTTTTTATTTACAGCTGTGATCAGAAATGTTTTTTTGCTTTCCTATGCTGGTTTACTTAGTATTTTTGGAGCACACAGTGATAGTGAGACAGCAGTACAGAGACAACCAGATAAGCTTACACTTTGAAGTGCACAGAACTCCAGTGTTAGCTGTAGGGCTATTTGCAGAGCAGGGCTAAAATGACACCATGAAGTTTGCTGAATATTGTTAATGTTCATTTGACATTGTTTAATTTTAAACTCATAAATGTATAATAGAAGGCCACTCTGTTTACATGAACCCATCGGCACATACTTATCATGTACCAAAAGGCATTAAGGTAGATACTTTGATAGGATCATCTCAGTGTTCCATATTCCAGCAGAAGCCTTCAATGTGTAGACATTGAAAAGTCCATGAAAGCAACAACAGTCATTGTGGCCTGTATCATGACCTGCTGCTAGGGAAGGTGGATTTTACGCATTTTCTTTGTGACTACTCCTCCACACCTCTGTTAGCATGGGGAAACAGGCAGTGCAGGGACAGCGGGCCATGCACTCTTCCCATCTATGAAGGATGCTCAGGAAAATTTGTCTGTAAAATGGTCTACTATCTCTTCTTCAGATAGATTGCACCCATTTAGGTTCTAGGCTGTTCAAAGGTTGACTACAGGGTGTTGACTTATGTCAGGGTGCACTTTTCTGAGAGCAAAATGTGCTGGTACACATAGTAATGAGGACTGTTCATTCTCATAATCAGCATCTTTGCACCAACCACCACCTGAGTTTTTATAATTATCTTATGTGCAGCTTCTGTTGAGATCAATATGCAGAGCAGGTCCAGTCTCTTTTGTCCAGTGCAGTAGTGCTTCCCATTGGCACAAGATACTCACAAGCCCTTTTCCATCCCAGCAGAGGGGAGTGAAAGAAGCAATATGGAATAGAGAAGCCATTCATAGGAACCAGAGGTGAAATGATGGAGAAGGATGTAACTGGGACAGAGATGGGGAGAAAACTGTACAAAGCATAATGGAGCAGTCTTTAGAAGGCAGAGAGAACAGCAGGAAAGAACGAGTAAGGGAATTTGGAAAAAAATGAAAATGGAGAGGCTGAGAGGGCATCATATAGAAATCAGCAGACAAATCTAGTATATGGGCTGGGAAGACTTCCTACCTGTTCTTCACTTTTTTCCATCACTTCATTTTATCATGCAGTGATACTTGACAGAGAAGCTATTTTAATGTTCTCCCTCAATACCACGTAAGTAGGAGGCCAAAACAAGGAAAGAGAAAACACTTTTCTTCACTATAACCCATATTCTGCCTGCCTTCCAAGTCTGAGGCCTGGGCTTCTATAGCATGCTGATTTTCACTCCTAGTAAAAGCAATTAGAAAATAATGTCCGTCTGAAATTTTTATTCTCAATTTGGAAGAAAAAAGAAAAGACTTGTTCTGGAAAGATAGTTTCATTAAAGTGTTTCTTTGGAAATCCCAGGGTTACATACCCATCCGCATTCCTCCCATGATGGGAGGAAGGAAATGATGATGACAGAGTGTGGCTGCCACTCTAAGACCACTGCTTCTAGGGCTGCTAACTAAAGAGGCATGGTGAAAGCTGTGCACTAGAAAGTAGCCTATGAGACGGACAATTGCCCAGTTGTTTTTCACCCTTATACCCTGAATATTTCTACCTTATCTGATTGAACAATAGAGTTGGTGCTTTTATAAATCAAATCAAATTAAATAAAGAAGTGGCTTTGTCATATGAAGCATTTTGTAGGGATTTGTCAAGCTCCTATTGAAACTTTGGTTTCATGAAAGTACATTTTATTTGCCCATCTTTCTGTAGGAATTTCTCTAAATCTTTAACAGCCTGCTCTGATTGGTGGCTGCTTCTTGTCTAAAGATCTGATGATCGGATTTCCCAGATAGAGCAGATGTGGTAGTACCAGATTTTCTTTTGGAAAGCAACACACATCAAAGTCAAAATTCAAAGGGCTCCTTTCCCAGTCTGGTATCCTAGATAGCATTTGTAGACATCTGCTGAGAGATGAAACAATGACATATGCTCTGTGCCCAGCAGGCATTTTTAATTAGACCTAAACGTTTTGTTCTGAATCATTCTTCTGTTTGTGATATTTTTGGAGTCATGGCATTACCTTTCTGTTTCTGTAACAAGAGGAAAGATGATTGTGTGCATCAGATCAGGCAAATTCCATAGACCACCCAACAAAGATGGACTGAATTTGACTTACTATTAGTCACAGCTCATGCAGAAGCCACAGCAAAGCTCAGACTGGCAACATGTTTAAAAAATTATGGTTCTCTGACCAGTTATGTCTATTTTGAACGCATGCATGTTTCCAGATTCAAGGGGACAGAATCACGTAGATGAACCAGAGATAAACATGAGAATTTGCACATTCATAAACACTCAGAAGGAAAGCTGATGCATTTTGAGCAAGCCTGAAGAGAGTGACACTTGCATAACTGTTTACTTCCTAGGACCAGGGCGTTGCTAGAACTAAAAATGAGATCACCACTCCCATCCATCCCAGTACCTGATACATTCTGGCTGCTCTGTTCCTTAAAGAGGAAAAGGGATCTTTAATGTCAACTTTGCAGACTGAAGTATGGATAGAATCACTGAAGAACAGAAAACAGATATGTTTGGCAAGCTTAGATCCTTCAGCTTGAACTGATGAGGAGTGGTAAGGTTATAAGGAATTAGCTTTTGCCTTCCTCAGCTGGTTTAAGAACAAGTAGATCCACCCTCAAGATGAAGATCGGAAAAGCCCATCTTCACTTGTATTAACAAGGCATTTCTATAAATATTCCTGAACAGAGAAGTGGGAGCAGTCAGTGGCTGCAGTCCAGAGGCAGGCTGGACATGGGCAACAGGAAAGATGCTGTCCTGACAGCAGTGGTGGCTGGGCCAGGAGGACAGGGCTTGGCCTGGCTCCAGGCCAGCTGGGCAGGCAAGTAGGGATCTGGCCCCTATAAATATTTGCTTATGGAATTCCAGAAAGACTCTTCCCTGGGCACGCATGCTGCTCTGCACGTGTGCACGGACACCTTTTTCCTGAGGGTATTCTCATGTCACCTTTCTCCCCGAATGCTGGCTGCTGCATTCCACTCTTGTCAGCAGCAGACCCCTCTCCTTCAGATTCCCATCATATTTTTAGTCCAGCATACATTTTTGTTGACTCATCCAGTTTACCTTTTGAGCATAAGAATTTCTTTGTTTTTTTTTTTTTTTTTAATCTCAGCCAATGAACAGAATATACTAAATAAGGTAAAATAATTCTGGAAGACGGCTGGAGTATTGACTGCTCTATGACTGTGATAAATACGAATATTATTCAAATATAAAACCTGTGCCTGCTAATGATCTTCCTTAAGTTTCCAGACATATTGAAGCCGAGAGATAGAGCTACATAATAAATTTTACCCAGATGCTGGTTGGGAGGTTAGGACTTTGCTTATTTCTGCATGGATTTTGCTGTAGTACCTGTATACAGCTAATTGGATTGTAGATGTAAGGGTGCACAGGCCATTTCGCAGCTAAAGGATGGTGTTTGTTTTGGGGATATTTTCTAGTAGATTTTCAAAAACAGCAGCACGTTTTGCCATTTTCTTTGAAAATATTTTCTTTGCCAGTCCGTAAATCTCACCATTAAAACTTTTTTTCTCTTAATGTCGTTCACAGTCCTCCAGTTTAACTGTTTGGTTTAACACCTTTCCTCATAAATCCATCTAATACATTCATGTTAACTGATAACAGTTTCACCAGATGAGGTCTGTACACGTGTACTTGATATCATTGGCGTTCTCTTCCAGTTCAGACTGTGATCCTGAGTTAAACAGAGAAATGGAGGAGGCTTTTCCATATGCACAATCTGAAGGTAACTACAGGCATGTGACTTGGGAAGATGTCTTCCTACAAACAGCTACACTTGAAAGGGGATACAGAATATGCCTGACCTGAAAGGGAAAATATCACTACACAAGCAGGTATTATTTGGTCAGTAACATTTCTCCAGCACAGAGCTGTATCTGTGAATGCAGGAGGAGCTTGCCTGAGATGTAGAGTAGGGCTTCCAACACAAGCCTCAGATAATGGCACGGCTGCTGGGGCTGCTTGGCAGCTTTTCCTTGAATGCATGGGTGTTTCTCAGCACAGAACTGAGCCGCTGCCATCATGGCCCTGCTGCCGTCAGCTTTCAGGATGCCGCACTCTGGATTTTGTGGATGCCTTTTCAATATATTTTGGGTATTGAGAGGTCCAGATCAAAACTGAGTGCATTGGTGCACAAGGAGCATCATTTAAATGATGCAAGAATAGAAACTGAAGTGCAGCTGTGCTCTGAAGCCTCCTTTTAATATGTTTTAAAAACCATTTTATATATCCATATTGCATGACAAACTCTTATTTTATGACCATAGTGAATGGCATGCATCTCAAATTTCTATCTCTGATTGTATATATTTGCTTTTAAATGTCTTCCCCATTAAATCTCTCAGTCTACTTTTCTGAAATTAATGTCATTTTATTTCCTATTCATGTTTCTAGCCTGCCTAGATGTAATTGTTTTCCTGTTCATGGTCCAGCAAGAATTTTCTGACATTTCATTAAATACTTTACACAATCTTACTCTATATATGTTGTAACATCAGCGGAACAGACTCCCTTAACCTTCTTCCTTTGCTTTGCTACAGTTTATCTTTATTTCGCCTTTGCCCTTTGTTGGGTCATTCTGACATTTTCCAGCCCATATAGTTGAACTGGTTGCACTGTTTTAAATATTTTGAGCTGTAACATATCTATATGTGTGACAGAACTCACAGTAATTCTCAAAGAATTATACCCTAATCAGCAATATATATAATGCTCTTTTTATTTTTAAATTTTAAAAAGTTGGTTTAGCAGCTAAAATGAAGACTGGTTGGTGTGTTTTTATTGACATTTTAGCCGGCATCAGGTGTATGCTTTTAAAAAGGATCTCCCTACATTACCCTTTGGTTCATAGCTTCAAGCATGTGAACTGGACGGCTTTCCTTTGAAACTAAGCCAGAAGATGCGCCCTGGTAGTGCATCAGTGATCTCCAAACCAGGGAGAGGATTCATTCAGTTCATGAAACACAGGCTGAACTAATTCAAAGTTCAATCTTGAGATGCGTCAAAGCTTGGTAACATTTATTTTGCTGCATAAATCCACTCTTTCTGGGCTGTATTGTTGGTAACATAGATGGAACCACCTGTTAAAAAATCTGCTGCAGGTGCTTTCTCCCTTGATGCCTTCTATTTTCCTCTGTCAGCGCTACTTAGCTGAAATATGGAGGTATACACATTCAGTCCTAGATTTAGGAATTGCTTACTGCATTCTCATTTTAAAATGAATTAGTGCTTTTCTAAGCTGGTAACTAATAGAAGCAAAGGCACAGGTCATATGAGCAGGGTGTATGTGCTTCAAAATAGATAGATTATACTCTGGTCATCAAGTCAGCATTTGCCTACTAAGTATCATTGCTTGTTCTTCAAATAAATTTTGCCAGATTAATTAAAAATAACTCAACCCAAACCCAACACCCATTTCAAGATTGTGCAGTCATATTGAATATCTCTCAGATCTGGCTGCTACTTTCTCCATTCAGTCTCAAAAAGTAGGACGGCTGTAATGGGGAAAGTAACTACAAAGTGTAGAGATCCTTTGCTGCTCATGGTTTTGTTCAACGTTATACACAGGACATTAGTGTTTGCAGATGCTCTGTAAAGATAAAAAACAAAGGTCTAGATGGGAAGAAATTATGATCATCATTAAATAGATGGTGAGACTATTCACTCAGTTACACTATTGAAAAGCCTGTAAATTTCTTTTCATTGTTGGAATGAGATCATGGTTTGTCTTAAAGGAAATGAGAACTCGTGAAAATTAAGGGAACTGAGGAAGCACTGGGAAAAAAATATTCAACAGATAAGAAAGTGTGAAATAACTTATCTAGAATAATAAAAAACTGTTTTGTTCTTAACAAGGAACTCAAAGGATTAGAAAACCACAGGCCAAAACTTGTAATTCTGTAATTTGATGTGTGTGCCAACCTTTTAAGGTCAATCAATCAATTTTCATGATAAAAAACATATTTCCCAAGAAAATAAGGATATCTGACTTCAACAACTGTATATGCAGCGAAAATGAATGACTCCACCGTGAGTTAACTTGAAGGCAGCTTTATTCAACTGTTCATGCTTTCCCTGGTAACAAAGGAGATTAGGTTTTTAGGCTGGGATCTCACCTCTTCACACATTACCATACATAATAGTAGAAGGGGAAATTGAGTCTCAGTTACCCCTTTATTCCACCCTCTCTCCCTCAGGGAAACCACAGGACTCAGTGATCAATTAAAAAGATCAAAATAAGCAAGGTCAAATGGTTTCATTTACTGCGACTATTAATCTCAGTTACATGCATGAACTTTTTACATATGGGACCTTATCTTTTCCTTCAGCAAAGATGGGAGGCCTAGTTCACTCTCCTTTTTTTGTTTTTGTCTCCTGTTTCCCTCTCATTTTTGTATTTTCATCCCTTTCTTATTGCATTGTTATGAAGTACTACATATATGGAACTAGGAACCAGGCACTATTCTGTGCCACAGATAGGATGATTTGCAATAAAAATACAGTAATGAAATAAAATATCTAAACTGCAGATGCTTAAAATTGCTTTATCTCTTTTCTATTTCTTACCTTTTTCATGTCAAAACATGAAAGATTACCTGAAATATCAGTTAAGCAGGGAAATATTATCCTAATAAATGAGCATGCAAGTATGCGCCTGGTAAGTTATTTGATTAAACAGGAAGCTAGAATCCTATAGATATCCACAAATAAAGCCCCAAATCTAAATGACTGTATCGTTAGCTCATTTGTAAACTGTTCCAGATGTAAGATTTTGGCAGCTTTCCAGTAGGCTGGCTGCAGTCTGAGCTTTCCTGCATCCGCAGTGAGAACTGCAATGCCTGACTCTTCAAGGAAAAGCTCCACAGGGCTCATGACAAATTATATAAAGTAACAACCTGCCTGCCTGGAGAAGAAAATTCAGACAGATCCTCGGGCAAAGAATGCCCTTTTTCCGGGGGCTAAGCTACAGCCGCTCGACTCTGGATGTGTGATCAATCTGCATTATGCACCACCCAGTGAAAGCCCCTCTGAGAAGATCATTTAGTGATCATATCAGGGACTCCACTGCTAGAGCCTTGGATGTTATCTGGAAAAACACGAGGGACAGAAGACTGGCAGGTGAGAAAGGATAATACATAAGTATATTTTAAGATTCGGAAAGGACCGTAATTAACAATGCTAATTAGTGGTATAATTTGCATAACATATCGCTATCTCCCCTAAGTATTTCTCCAGTCTTTTGTTTCTGTGTCTGTTACTTCAGTTCTATGCCTGTGCTGGGGCTGTGTGTGCTCCTTTAATGAGATGACATAAGCATCAGTTAGAATAAAAGGAGCAGAGAATTTTGGTGCGATATTATGGTGCAAACTCTTCAGACTGAAGTGTGCTGAAGTATTTTATTTTGCTGTTAGGTCAGACCCTGTGCTTTACTGCCTTGATGTGCTTCAGCGAGTTGCATTACGGAGTGTTTTGCAGCCAAGGAGTGTGTCAGTTGGAATATCTGGGCTGTGCACTGAGCAATTACTGGTATTTCCTCTGGCAAGGATTTCAGTGCTGTGAGTTCCAAGTGAGTGTCAGGTATGCCAGAGCTATGCTTCTGAGATATAAATTACCAGCCAACTATATGGTTGCAGTTCATATGTTTATTTTGACTTGCAAATACTCAAAAACTCGATGCAAAACATAATAGAGGGCTGAAGAATGTAATTTAGCTTGCTTTGTTTTCCTCATTTGTTGTTGTCTGTTAGATTGAATGCTTCTTGCTCACCCTTCTGGGGTTGTTACTTTTATTACTGCAACATTTAGAGGTTTCATAAAAGGCAGCAGAAATGCACAGTGGGTGCGACTTGTCGGAGGGATCACTTTGGTTTGTTTGTATACAGTGGGGGTGGCTTATCCGAGGGGAGGAGAAATGTGAATAATGATAAGATCAGGGATGAGATAGATGACCACGGGGCAGACCATATGACTCACTAATGTAAACTGAACTTTCACATCATTCTCCTGCATTTATGTTTTGGAGAAATAAGAGCAGCTAAGTGCACCACAGACATTTGTGATGGTATACCAATTCCAAAACTGATTACATCAGGTAATCAAGCAGTGAGTGATCACAGCCTATAAAGACACACAGGGGCAACATGTTTTTAATTAAAGCAGCTCACAAAAACCTTGATCTGCCCACTGTGTTAGTAGCTGGATCAATTCTATGCCTGCTTGCATGGATGTCAAAGGACAGTGAGTTCCCTGGGCAGAGAACCTCAGCTTTACCACTGTTTTACAGTAAAGTTTCAAGGTCACATTTACTTTAATGCTCAGCACTTAGTCACAAACATGGTAGTGTTATGAAAGTGCTGGACATTAACCTCTCTTCCATAGTAAACTGAACCAGACAAACAACCCATTTAATCTCTCAAAGGTATTTTAGAAAACTGGACTTCTTCGGTCACTTAAACACTGCAGGGCATGGAACAGCAGTCACAGTGCAGGTCCTGATCTTCAGGACATTGCTGAAACTCCACTGGAAGAAGCATTGACAAGGAAGAAGTTCTGAGTAAAAAGGCATGGATGTTACACAAACCTATAAAAGGGAAGCTGGTGGGGCCAAGTCAGCCTTTGTTTAATATGCATGTTGCCTGGTCAGCTAGATACTTGTTTGCCCTGGCATTCATTTACATTCTACCTGCTAGAGATGTTTATGTAAATTCTTTGAAGTGAGCTTTTTAATTTACAGTTAAGTTCAGAATGACATTTGCACCAGCAGACTCCAAGTACCTCTGGCCTGTGTCCATGTCAGACAACTACTACCAACTGTCTTATGAAATTGCTTTCCTCTCATCAGTTCACATAGGAAAGTATATAATGGCATGTAATTTATACCTTCTGTATATGACCTACATGTGAAAATATGCAGGTTTTATCAGGATCCAAAAAGGCTTTGATAATCGTATATATTTAACTTTGCGTATGATTGTCAAACATTTGGGGGATAGACAACAGCTAATTATATTTCTTGAGATTCTGTCACATTCCTAGAAATGAGGAGAGAATATGAACCCTCTAGCCTCTTTAGCTGCACTGATAAGGGGCAGCATGTTTTTATTTTACTTGGCAGATGGTTATAAGCCGTCACAGTTTTTATCAATACAAGGCTTAGATGTTAGAGGACCCTTAAAAGCAGTGACAGTTCCATTTTCCAGGCTGTGCTGGTGATGTGGGCTTGTCATTCCACCAGTATATTTGGGCTGCTGTCAGTCAGAAAGTTAGAAAATCATTAGGCTAAACCCCAATACAGTACAGTATGTAATTAGAGTAGATATCAGGCTGTATTCCTGAAAATGCTTCATGAATAACAGAGATTCGGGAAGAGAAACAAAACAGCAACAAGTTACGTTCCTATTCTGTTTGTTTTCCAGAATATGAGCAGTTTAAACTGCTGACTACCTAAAAATGGTAAAGAAAGGTCACAACACTGAAATAAGAAATCCACTCTAGATCAGCAATTTGTGTTATCAGGACATACCTTTTAAAAAAGCACATGATATTTGCAAAAGAAAGAAGAAAATGTGAAATATGCATTCTCCATGGCACATTCAAGAAAAAGTAATTTTTGCCTGTAAAACAAAAAACTCCAACCCGCAGAAGGAATAGCAGACAGTGCAATATAATCTGATATAATAATTGACCAGGCAGCACTATCTACCTCCTAAGTAGGAAAAATATTGTGGAAAATATCTTTGCCATTAGATCATGTAGTCTTCATGACACAAAAGAAAGGTAGAATTAGCCTGGGACAAAAAGAATCAAGAGTATTTAAAATGCCGTTAACATTACATGGAACTAAAAGATTGTAGCTAAAGGTGCTTTGATTTTGAGTGGGCACCATAAAGGGAAACTAATGAATATAGACTGTCCTGTCAGATGATCTCTGCATGCTGACCTACCCTGGCCATGATGGAGTACCACAGAGCAGCATCCTCACATTGCTTCTGAACCCTTGCACCAGGACTGGGTTACTGAGTGTGCTGCCTCATCACATGGCAGAACAACCTGTGGTTCAGTCAGCTGGGGACAAGCATACCTGTATAAATATGACATATTATTATATCATATTATGGGATATTATTACTATTATATAAATATGGCATATTGTATAAATATGGCATATATTTATAACATAAATGTCCTGAAGAGCAGAGAGATGCAGCTCAATGTAGTCAGATTATTTATGGTCACACTGCTTTTCATGGCAGCACAGCTCATGGTTTTACACTTGGTGTTTTTTCTCCTCTTTTTTAGTTTACACAGGCAAAGAAAATCTAGACACATGTTTATAGTCATATCTGGTCATATTAAATGTGGAAAATGAATCAATAAATCACTAAACACAATGAAAGCATTTTCAATTGCTGGGACACCAATAATGCCCAGTAGGGACTGGATAAAATTTGGGACAATGGAATGAACAGCAAAGAGTAAGAGGACAGAATTACACTCAAGTTGCCAGATTCCCTAAACGGGCAGTATGAAAACTGTTAACTTTTCCTGTTACTACATTAATGAGAAATAGAAATATTTCCTTGGGACTTCCCAGTTTAGTCCGTTTTAATGATGTCAGGTCACATCCTCAGCTGGTAAGTGAAGCGCATTCTGGCTTTTTCAGTGCACAGACTTCCCAACAGAGACTAGGATTTTATACTCAAGAAAGGCATTAGTGTTGAGTGAACATCCCCAGAGAGTGGAAGCATCATTCTCAGCTCTGAAATGTACATACCCTCAAACCCAGCAACTTTTTAGAAAATGTGGTCAGACACTGTGTGCAACTGACAGCTCATATGCCTCTTTTTTAATGTTTTCAATTTTTTTAGTGATGAAAAAGGTAAGTTTTCTTCTGAAATATCTGATATTATAGGGAAAAAAAATGTGTCAATAGACTAGTCTTGGTGAATTATTGCTAGTTTTGCTGCAGTGGCTTAGTCATTGAAAGTCTGGGCAAAAACATTGCTAATTTGGTATTTTGAAAATTAACCTTTAACTTTTCTATTTGCAGTTATTTACTTATCACTTTTGATAAGCCAATTTTTTAAATTACATTTCACTAAACTTCATAATATTTCATTTACCCCAGAATTAAATTCATTTGGTACCTTTGGCTCACTGAAAATAAAGTGGGCTTTTGCCATCCCTGGTTTTCCTGGTTTTGTTTCCTGTTAATTGCCAAAGAAATGAAGAATGACTCACTTGCAAAGATCTGTAACAGACTTCTGATTAGGTCTACTTTGCTACTGTTTGAATCATCTGGAAATATTATATATATCCTTGTAAGTTATTGCTAAAGATGTAGCCACAGAGACAAATATGAAACTGCAGAAAAAGTAATTCCATCGAGCAATTCTTTTCTGTTTCTATTCCTTTTAGAAGACCATCAGTCACCTTTTATCTAGTTTTCATGTTATTAATAAAGGGTAGCTTAATTTTGGATCTACTTATGAAGAATTTCTTTGCAGGCCCCTTTCAGTAGACCTTTTATTTTTGAATTTATGATGATTAGCTAGAATTATATTATTATTCAAGTCTTTCTTAATACTGTTATATCAATATTTGCGTGACTTGTGTACAATCACCAAGATACCTGGGACATACTATCTCCTCTTGCTGATAGTTAATTTGTTCACCATTATCAACATCCCTGTATTTCCACTGGGTTTCTAATTCCTCCTTTCTCTTATACTTTTCCCTTAACTCTGATGCTTTAAAATGTACCTTTTTATAGGTTGCAAAATCTGTGATTATAGGACATATTCTTTAAAAAGTCTCAGCTATTGCTTATACTTCTAGACATATATATAGCTAACTATAAGAAGTAAGGGAAGCAAAGAAAGGAGTTTTAATCCTTAGGAAATTTTTAAAGACCCAGGTTAAGGCAAACTGTTTTGAATTACATTTTATCTGTCCCTAAAATTTATACTCATGCTGAACAGAAATTACTGCATTAGGTGTTTGCTTTGTTTTGTGATTGGAGAAAGGTTTACAGTGTGTGTAGGTGAAATAAGGTTTTAGAAAATAGACATGAGATAACTTGATATATAGTTTCAAATATATCACTTTTTGGCTATATCAGCATTTTTGGGAAATTACTGACTGCCAGTCTGGAGACAACCTCCTATAGTTTTGGTGCGTTACTCAGGCTACTGTACAAATGTTAAAAATAGCCAATGGCCACAAGGTAGAGAATGACCAGGTATTGATATATACTTACAGATAGACTTTAGTTTATAGAAAAGAAATAAGAAAATAGTAAACAATTACCTAATAACCAAAAAAAGCTATATGTACAATAAGGCATGTAAAGCATATTTAGTGCAAAACATTTTAATTGTTTTGGTTGAATGGTTGGATATCTTTATAATGGTAAGGTTTACTCCCTTTGACAGTGTTGAAGAGCTTTGTTGTTATCCAAGTTATTACTGAACAAGTTTGTAGTGTAAGTAATTCTTTTGTGAAAATACCAGTTTCATTTGTGTGATTTAAAACATTTCACATCTTTCAAATTCAGACATCAAATGTAATCAGAAATAATACATTTCATACACTGCATATGCATGTCTATTTTTAAAAAATATTGCCATCCTATATTTCCAGTAAGTATATAGAATAAAAAACACCTTTATTTACCACTGGTGTTTTTATCGTGGAATGACTGGAATTCATTTAGACAATGCCCTTCAGTCAAAATCTTCATTCAAAGGGCAGTTGGAATTAAATGCCTCATTAGGTTCTTATTCCATGTTCTATTTTTTAATTTCTCACTTTCCATATGAAAACGTAGAGAAGTGCCAGACCATAGCTGCCTTTAGCATGATTCTCTTGGTGTTTATTTTCAGTTGCTGGAATGTCTTGTTTCCAACACTCTCGTGATTCTAATTTGAAGTCTGATACTAATAGAGATAGGAGCACTCATAGAGAAAAGAAAATGTGCATACTCTATCATCTTGTATTTGTAATGGGTATTTTCATGTATCAGAAGAAATCGAACCATTGGCGGACTAAGCACTTGGAAAGTTTTATTTATGAGCTTCACATTTTCCTCCATTAGTGAAATTTAAAACATTTATTTCATGGAGCTCCCTCATAATTTCTGTAGTCAGGCTACAACAATGACACTGTTTTGTCCAAGTTTACAATAAGAAGTACACAGTACGCTAAGCAAATTATAAAAGTGGTTACTACAAAATCCTCACGCATTCAAGTTACAACAGCTGGAGGGCATTATGGAAATGCACCATTTTTCAGCATTCTGTGTTTCCACAGTCACTGTAGCCAGTTCTAGGACTGCAGCAGTAAGACAGCAGCCCATGTCCTATCTTGTGCCTGGGATTTTAAGGAATTTAGTCCCAGGACACCTCAGCAATCAGGAATTTTTAGAAATAACTTTACACTTTCTTGGGGACTCTGAACTGATTCTTCATAAGCATGGGCCAAGGAGGGAGGGAGCATACCTAGGGCAGCCCACAAAACATGCCTGAGAGGAACTGAGCAGTCATGTGGCTCTGTAGATGGAGAATGAGCACCCAAACATGAAAAACATCACCATTCTGTCAGGAAGCTTGGACATGAGGGGGAGTTAAAAACCAATACACCTGGCAACCACCTGCCAGGAAACCAGCCTCATCATTTATGCTTTTCAGCATGCAAGGCTTGTATGTGGTACATGTTCTCAGATGGGGATTAAAAATGAGTGAGAAGAACAAAAATTATGGTCTGATTTCCCCAGGCCCAGCTTTGTAATACATCATCATGGATACTGTTAAACTCCAGCCTTAAATGCTGGATACCACAAGATAAGCAGCATTCTGTGTCTACTAAAAGTTTCTCCTTATGACAACAAGCAGGAAGCCTCATCTTCTGCTCTTTGAACATTCATATGCACTTCCCAAAAGCGGGAGCTCCAGAAATCCAGACCCAGCTCCCCAGATTGTATATTCTTTCTGCACCAAGCAAGCATTTTGCACTTTTGAAAGACCATTACGGATTTGAAACATTCCTAAAAACTGCTGAAAGTGCTGAACTGCTTTGTGTCTCATTGTTTGGAAGGAGCCTTTCTCACAAAATATTTCAACTGCTACAGTTGTGCTAACATCTGGACATCTTCCTTACGTCAGAGGTAGATGATGAGATCCAGATGCTATGACTTACTGATGTTTTCATTAACTTCTTAGCAGTTTTGTCTTTGTTTTGTTTACCAACTGTAACTTCTTAACTCCAACTCACATATGTGTGTTACTGGGGAGAGTGGGGAGAAGAGCTGAAAAGAAAGGGGAAGCCAGAGAAATTAAATTAGTGTTTGGCCTAGATTCATAAAAACTGATTTCTCTTATTACAATGTGCTGTTCCAGGATATGCAGCCTGTGGGAAGGTTAGCCCCAGATGATAGGAAACATTTTGGTGAGCTGCTATTTTCAGTAAAAACGAGCTATACGATTTGCTAATTATGTTCTAATTTAAGAGTAAACAAGCTATGAAGACAACAGGAAATAAGGATGTAAGATAATACTGATGGCAACCTCCTGAACTTTGCATTGACAATCATGCCTAAACCTAACTGTCATATAGAGAATATTTATTACACTGAGGGAATGCCACTATTGCAGCAGACACAGCAGGGAGCCCAGTTACACTGTGGGCTACACTTTAGGAACTAGCTGAATACTTCTTTTAATGAAGATGTTGGCAATAAATAGTGTATGGAAAAAAATAAAAAAAAGAATCCAAGCAGCTGCATAGTATCTCTATGGTAATAAATGTTTTATATGTTTGGTAATTTTATATGACAGAATTCCACTTACAAGAATTTAAACCATTTCCAAAGGCTAGTTCCACCAGATTTTTTCCCACTGAAAGTAGAATTAGCGCAGGCATAACTGCTTTCCTTGCAATGCAGAAACCATGAAGAGGCTGAAGTAGATCTTCAAAAACTGACTGAACTTGTATTTTGCATTTTATATAGCTCTTCATTTAAATTTTGGGAGAGAGGTGAAAAAGAGGGAAATATCAGAGCATACTGGTTGATTGATACTATTGTTCACTAAAAGTTGCAGCATCCTTAGCACTGTGTAAGAAAATGAGATCAAGAAAGTCCTGCTTTGAAGAGATCATAATCTGTAAAACTGTCACTGTCAGTGCTCACTGGATGGAGATTAATTCAGAAGACATATGAATATAATTTTACATACTCAAAAAAAATGCAGTGGTCACTCAGACCAGTCCAGGAAGAGAACTTATCAGTCCACTGAACTTCCTCCTGCAGTGCTATGTTTACCAGCTTGCAGGGACCCAAGGAGGACTGGGGCTCTGTGGATGAATATAGGAGGGAAAAAAATAACCAAATTCTCACTCTACTAGAGGTTGCTCATTGATATTGATATTTCCAGGCTGTGAGAAGGTCAATCAGCCATATAGTTTATTTTTGGGGTTATGGACGTGTTTGTCTGAGGGTGCTCAATGTGTGCGTATCTGTGTTAATCTCCTAAAGAGGCAGCTAAAAAAAATAATAGGAATGGAATGTTTAGACAAATTCTACTTCCAAAGAGTTAATCAAATATACAAAAAGAATGAAAAAAAAAATAAGGAAAGGATAGCAGCTAGTCACTCTGTTATTGGACAGCAAAAAAAAAAAAATAGTATAGCACAAGTGGGTTATAAGATCTGAAATGGAATTTTCAATGTAATATATTAAAAAGCTGTGACCAGATGTGCATAGAGGTTGCAAGGTATGATTTTGTGACTTCATCCTACTTGGTCATTCCCCATCTCTCGTGTGATTTGATTTTAGTTGCATCTTTAATTTCTCAAGTTCTCTTATGTGATAATAGAATAGAACCCATCCATGACCGCCACTTTTGGATTATGCTAGTAATACTAATTTATACTAATGTAAATTAGAATGGTTTATGTTTTGCAGTTTCTGGCAAACAGAGATGAGAGTGTACACATTTCTCTGAGGGAAATAGCCAATTGCTGTAAAAGGCGTAGGGACAAAGGAGAACCTGCATTGTGCTTTTGTGCTTTCACTTTTTCAGGTCTCTATTGTGTCTGCTTCTCTCTGTCGATAGTCTAAAAGGCTTTTAGCCTCTGTTCAAATTTTGAAGACTCTTGTCAGAGTTTCTGCATTGTTATTCTTGTTACTTGATAATTAAGCTCTGTTTTGGCAGCCATCCCACAGTAGAAAAGTACATGCCACCTGAGCTGAAGTAACAACTGGCCTGCCCTGGTGAGCCACAGACACAAAAGGTTTGGCAGGTGCCTTTGCCTGTCATTGCCTGTTGCATGACAGAACATCTCCAGGCATTAAACTGGCTCTGTTCTGACTGCTGAAAATTTGTGTTGTCTGTTGTATACTTTATATAACTTTAAATGTACAAGAAGTTCTTGGTTGCTTGGTTTGTTAATCTGATATTCTTCAAGGCAGCTGAATCATTGAAACACAGAAATTTTCCCTTCGGAAGGCTAGGCAGTAAGCAGGTTTCTTCCAGCCATGATTCTGTGTAAGGTCTTCTTATCTGCACTTGTGCTTTGCAATGTCATTTGCACATCTTTGCAGTCAGCTTTCAGAGTTGAGGAGACAGAGACACAGCTGTGAAGTGTTCCCAGAAGGCTGGTACAAAAGAAGCCTGGCCTCAGTCTTTTATTTTCCCTCCATCTCTGGCACTTGTCAAACATCTCTGTTTTATCCTCAGACAGGTATGCAGCTTCCTGGTGTGCTGTGTTTGCCTTGATATACTAGCTCCCACTACTACGTGTCTACTTCTGTTCATCCTGAATACTTTCATTTAAAAATGAAAGTTTTAAGCATGTGAGATCCATGATGTTTCTGCTGATCAGAAGTTCAGCAAATATTATTTCTGGGCTTTGTTGAACCCTTCACAGAGGTAGACTTCAGGGAGCAGTGCCAAACCCAACCATGTACTGAAGTGACCAGAAAGCATTAAGGTTTTCAGTGCAAATGAAAGCAACTTTTCTGGGTAACCTGGTAAAGAGATTTTTACATTACTCACAATTAGGTTGTTAAAGAGGAGTCAGTAATTTGAAAAAAAAAAAGAAACAAAACATTGAGTGATTTTGCTGGAAGAATGAGAGCTGAGATGAAAACAAAAGTTTAGTAGGTTTCAAAGGCAAAGAAACCTTGGATAGAAATTCTAAGGACATTTGCATAAGTCAAAGCAGAACACTGATTTTTCCTGCTTTTAACCTGATGCAGTGAGAGAGATTCATGCAGTGTATCTGAAAAAGAAAAACTCTAATCTTGTCCCTGACATGCTCCTAATGTGCTACCTCATTTTGCAGAACCAGGAGAAACCAGATTGTAATCAGACATTTATGTTGATGTATTTGTTTGTTTTTCTGCTGTAAGAATTTGCTGATTTCTGCTGTGAGAATTTGCTGACTGCATGAATTTGTGACATACTCACAATTCTGGCACTTTAATACAAAAATGCTGACCATATTCTTTTGATACCTCGTATTTTAGAAACCAAAGAAACTAATGAGACTTATGCTATTGATAAAATTCTGACATTCAAACTTGTAGCCAGAATTTGAGATTTTTTTCACTGTTGCATCAATGAAGAAAAGGAAAATAATGTTTCCATGTGATTTTTTTCAGTCTTGTGTATACTAATACACACATACATATGTATAACTCCTGCTGGCCTTTTGAATTTCTATACTAGGGTGAATTGAATGAGATAAGAAGCATTCTCAAGCAGAAATAATCTTGTAGTCAAAATTTTCAAGGTTCTCTACCAGTGATTCTTCCTCACCTTTAGATCAAATTTTTGGGTCAGTACAGGGTCCCTGAAAGCTTTTTGTTGGTGGATTGTGAGTTCATCTTTTGCACCTCAGGTCGTATGGAATAGCCATGGGTCCTTTTCTAAGGCCAAAAAGACTACTATGGTCAACAGCTCTAACTTTGTACATTTTAAATGCCATAAAATCCCACACAGTAACTTGCACATTATTTGAGAAAGCTACGTATTTTATTTTAATTTAAAGAGTTCAAGATACCTATTTTCTGAATTTTCATACTCCAGTAATGGCTTTTATTATTTGCATTTGAGTCTTAAGTTCATTGGAAGATAAAATTATCTGTGGTCTGCTAGGACCCTCAAGCAAGCACTCAGATACTTCAAGCAGGAGGGAAAATGACTGCACAAATATTTATCACCAGCATCAGCACAAGTATTACAGAAACACAGAACTCCCTGGCTTATTTCCAAGTCATGGCAGCTTTTAAGAGAACTTGAAGCCACTTTTCAATTTGAATCTATTCTTTGAAAAGACTTGGTAAAATCTGATCCATTTCTTATGGGCATAAGTTGTCATCTATAGGATTTAAGGGTTTGGCCTGCAACCTGACATAGTAAAACATGACATGTGTTTGCTTTGTATCATTTCAAATGAAACCTCCCTCTGTATCTGTTAGAAATGTAGAAGTTCAGTGAAGTATACACACAGTTACGTTCCATGGTATTTTAACTTTACGGAAGCTGCCCATTTAATACCTGTGGTATAATCCTCTGGAGATATTTTTTTTTGTCTGGACAGATATGCAGAGCAGCTAAAAAAATGAACACTCGGTGAAAATGAAAATAATTAGAGAATAGATTAGAGATGAAACATCTCAATTTGTTCATTGAAGAGTAGATATTGCTAACTTGAACTTAGTTTGGGAAGTTTTGTAAGAATCTTATAATAAACTATTGGATGTAATGCAGTAAAGTTAGATGATCTCAAATGGAAATACTTTTTCATTGTAGAGAATTTAAATAGCTTATGCCTTACCAGGAGCAAGGAATTTTGCTGATGTGAAAGCAACAATAACTTCACTAAGGAAAGAATGTAGTCCAACAGAAAAAGACAAACAAGTTGAACACAGGTATTTTGATGAGATTTCAAAGATCGATAAAAAGGTACTCCATATTTCTCAATCTTTCCAGCTACCGTGAGAAGTATAAATAATTCATCAAGTCTACACAGAAAAGCTTGTAACTTATACCCTTGCACTTAACTGTCATTGCAGCATTTATGAGTGACTATAAAACATAATTCCTTTCCCAGTATCCTGCTATCTGAATTCCTATATTGTTCTATCATCCCATTAGATCTATGTGTTTAAGAACAAAAATAATGAAATTTCCTTTTTTTTAGACTGCAAAAAAACAGTAATTATTGAAAAAACCTTGGTTTTTTACTTCTTTCATGAGTCCATATTCTTCCATAGTTTAATTATTCGTACTTATAATACTTCTTTTGCTAATAAGATATCTCATATTGTAATGTCACTAGGGTTAGCATCCTTAGACAGCCCATCTGAAAGCTGAAACCAGTAGTTTCTGATCCCTGAGCCCACCACTGCTTTTAATAAGATCTACTGAAGCTGTTAGGAATTAAAGGTCATTACAGCTTTGTGTATATTTGGGCTATTTGGCAAAATAGCTTGCCATGGTGGCCTGATGGGTAGTGATGAGCACATCTGGTTCCATTTCTTTGGAGCTATGAGAGCAAGATGTAATTTCAAACATGAGGTTTCGGTGTCCACCAGCTGGGGAAATATCCACAGGGACTTAACTCTTCTCTGCCCCCATTATTTCAGTTTTCTGCCAGGGGTCAGTTCATAATATTAGGTACAAAATTGCTCAAGACAAGGATAGAAAACAACCATGTGCTCCTGCAACGCCTGGAACAGGTGCTGAGCACCCTCTAATAGATCTCCTTATACAGCAGCAGTGCTGTAGGTGAAGTTTTGCTTGAGGACAGAGGGTTCATAGCAATAAGCAAAACTGACTTTTTTTCTTCTGAAAATATTTTAATTCATTTAATGTGTTGCAAAACAGATCAGAATTAGACCAGCAGGAAAACTAATCTTAAACAAATTGTTATTTAAACAAATGAGCTAAATAAAGATTTTAAAAACTAGGATTTTTACAATTTTTATTTCTATAAAACTGTATTTTAAAGATAGTACAATTAAAATGTCAACTCCAGTACTACAATAAGCATAGCAAAAAAAAAAAAAAAAAAAGAAAACCACAAAACAACCCAGAGATTACTTTAAGCATATTTTAATTACATAGTTTCTTGGTGTAAATATATGTATAATTACTTTTATTATGAAAACAGTGTCAACTGTAAAGTATTGCTAGATCTAATGTTCAGTACATCTCTATTATTTTGCTGTTATTTGTTTTGCTAGTCATAATTCTTTGAATTCAAAGGGCTTGAGTGGAAATGAGAGGCAACCCAGATGTTTGGCTATATGTAGGAGTACACTACAATTACCATTGATATTTTCCAGCGTTCTCAAATCAGATAAAGTTAGAATGCACACCTGCATGTTTTACCACTGATGATTACTAAAGCATGAGAAATATAATAAAATATTATTCAGAAATAAAAACCAGGAATAATTTAATGGGTCCAAAACTAACTTATACCAGTTCTTGAAAAAAAAAAAACTACATTTTTCATTGAAAAAGTGGGGGCTTTTTATCTTTTGTTTCAATTATTTCCATGTTGCTAAATCACCGTGAAAGCTGGGGAGTAGGAATGCCTTCTCCTTTACATTAAGTAACCCAACTAAAGTCTCCATGTGGATTTATTCTCTGCCACTTCTTCCCATTTGTGTAAATGTTGGCAAAGAATTAAACTAAAGGCAAGAGCAAAACAGGCGCTGGGACTCACTTGCTCTTGAAGCAGAAAGCAAGGAGTCATCACCACTCATACAGGGAATCCCATAAAACTGTATTTACAGATTTCAGGTTGTTAATTACCATCAGCCATCTATTACCATATCTAAAAAGTCATCTCACCCCTCCTGGGGTGTGGCAGAAGTATGGCGCTTTTAGCAGAACGGTGCCTAACACAGCTTTTTGAAGAAAGTCAGAACAACAGAAGATTAATAATTCTTAGGAAAAGAAGAAATAGAAATAAAATTCCTACACTGAGAATGAATCTCATCTGCCTGACTCAGACATACTCTGAAATTTGCATAAAAACTTCCCACAAATTTCTCATTAAGTGTTTGTAACCTTTCCAAAAAAAAACAACTACAATCTCAGAGGAGTTCATTTTTGTAATATTTAAAACTTCTTCTGACCAGTACAAAAAAAGCAGTATTTTGGAACTAAGTCATAACCAGAAAAGATTTACACTTCCCCCTTCCCCTTTCAATGTTAAATGTATTTATTAGATGACACTGTTCTATTAAAAAAGCCTGATCCATTATATAAAAGTACTTATTTTATGAATACAGGGCACAGTGCTTGAAACTGGTGAATCGTGGTAAGTGGGAGAGAAGATTAAATCAACTTTTTCATTTGCAATAAACCAATTCCAATCATATTTGGATTTTCTCCAGCATTAAAGAATTACTAGTATAATTCACAATTAACTGAGATTGGGAGCAAGTGTCCTGATATATCTTATTGAATATTTCAGAAAATTCCTACTCCAAAATCTTTTTTTCCTTTCCCATAGACACAGTTTGGAGCATGCTACACACCATATTGTAGCTGAACTGGATTTCTTATCAAAGAAAACACCACCAATTTCAAAGAATAGTTTTGTATCACATATGCACTAGCAAACTGACAATAACACCAGAAAACGTCCACAGTACTCAAGCAGGTTTTGTCTCTTGCTCAGAACTGACACAGAATGTGCTTTCATGTTTGAAGCCCCATGTGTGCTTCTGCTGCCATTCCAGTTTTCTACATATGTGCACAGAAATAACAATTTCAACTTTGAAATGCAGCTGTCCAAGAAAAGGGAAAGAAGAAAAATATGCACATTCAGCAGTTTTGACCTTCTGAAGCTAACATAAGGTTATCCTTTCCAGAAGAGTGTTACTTGCAAACACCATGCTGTTCATGTTGGACAGCAGGCTCTTCTCTCTTAATGCTTTCCCTGCAATATGCATGTGCAGTAACATCATCCCATAAAAATTCCCCTGGCTCAATCAGCTCCCAGTGGAAGTGTGCAGGATAAGAATACAGCTGTATGAATACAGTCACCACCTCAGAGAGCTTGCTGTCTCAGATGAGGGTAGGAGGAAATTTTCTTGATGCTTATCTGTAAGTTCATCCTTTAGTTACTGGCAGTTGCACACATTAATCCAGAAACGTTTTTATCATGATGTATATTACGTGAGCGGTTTACTGCATGATAGTAAAAGGCTTAAAATGTTATTCTAACTCACATTTGAGGCCTTTTACAGTGCCTTTGTAATACTCTGCTGCTTTGAAGTCCCTTTAAAATCATTGTGATGGTACAAATAGCAATGAAAATAAGTGTGCTTTGGCCTTACTTTGTTCCTTTCCCTGTGGGCCAAGCAAATGAAGCTCTGATCTCTAGACCTACAAACAAGCCAGATAGGTTTACCACTGCATTTCTGGATGCAACTGAGTACACCCACACTCTACTAAGTGTGAGAAATTAAAGGTGGGAAATAGTCCCATTAAAAAAATACAGCAAGGCTCAAAGTCAAGTTTTATAGTCAAACTGTAGTTCCATTATGTGGCAACATAATAAACTTCTAGGAGAATCAGCATCTGGTTTCTGAGTTATATAACCTGTTTGACACTTGTAGCTTAATTTGAACAGGACCCGTGTTTTAAATGTAACGATAGTGCTAAATAAAATGTAGTAAATTGAAATGTCACTATAAGTAAAAAAATAAAAGTATAAACTGTGCTGAGACATACCTATTAAGCAAATAGGTTTGTAAATTAAGGTTAAAAAGGGAAGTTAAAGAGGGAAGCTGGAAATGCATCACAAGAACACCAAACACTTAAAAATGATGCAACATTGACATTTACTGGAGAAGAATGAAAGGAGATCACTATTTAACTTCTTGCTTTCTGTAAAACCTTGTGAAACAACAATAAAACCAGGAATCTAAGTAATGCTGTTATTTCAGCAACAGCTAGACAAACTAAAGGGCTAAATTAGACAAACAGCAATGTGGTTGAATCTTATTTTACCTGGTATTGGCATGACCGTTCGCAGGTTCTCTAGCAGCTGCTACAGTAAATAGTACTCCTGAAAGAATGACCTTTAAAGCTCTGCAAGCTGCTTTAAAACTCTGAACTTTAAAATTAGCAGGATTTAGGCACTCTCTTCAAAACACATTTTGTATGTATGTCAGGACTGTCACAAATGTGAGACACTGTGTGTGGTCAGTATAGGTCTCTTTAAATCGTGTAAGTAGGGGAGATAACTGCATGCAATATACAATACTGATAAGTGTAAGAGGAGTAAATAAGACCCCCTTGACTTATGCAAATATGACATCATTACTTTATTCGGTCATCTGTTCTAAGTATTTCTCAGTTTGCCAGAAATTATGTTTGCTTTGGTAGACTTAAGTTTAGTTTTCTGCTAAAATTATACTGAAGAATTCTGACTAATTTTGATGAAGTATTTCTTCTCTCACCAGAATTCATTCCTCACAGATAAGCAAGTAGTCAGCTCATTTAACAATATATTACCTCTGTCCTTCTCACCATTCACACTCTTTAAATATCATCAAGCAGTCATACCATTTACAAAGATAACCCACTTATGGCCATAGGTGACATGAGTGCTTTATAGCTCTGTATTTACCAAAGTGATTTCTTAGAGAGTAGTGCAATTTCCCCCTGCTCTGGACGCATGAAATCAGTGAACCTTATAAACAAGAAAAGCTTCATTAATAGAAGCAACTGTCCTTTGTGAGTGAGCAGTAGAAACCAGCAGATCAAAGGTGCCCCACTTCCTTCAGTAGTGTCTGAACATCTGTTTTCGTTATATCTAATGTGTGGTTAAGCTTGCTGGTTGACAACAAAGCAGCTTTTTACTATAACTGTTTTTCTAATATATGCTGACTTCAGTTTTCAACCCATTTTTTTCTAAAACCATTTAAGTGATTTAACATGGAGTTATTGGTCTGATTGATATAAGCTGTGTCTAACTAGGGTATTGAGAGATGGGATGCTTCTCATCTGGTTATACTACATGTAAATAAAAAAATTAGACTTCACTGGAGTGCTGGAGTTAACTTTCCTTCAAAAAAAGCACCAAAAGCTGGTATTTTTTGCAACTATATCCAGCTGCAAACAAGTCCAGGACTGGATCTGTTATTATAACACTAGGTGTGCTCTCACTTCTGAAAAAGAGGCAGAAGTTGTAAGGAGTGGTGTAACCTTTGTGTAGTTGAGGAAAGCCTAAACAAAATCATAATTTCATAAGATCATATTTAGCTGGGAACAAATTTGAAGAGCTAAGGATTACTTGGCAAAAATCTCATTGATTTTCTTTTTGTTTCTTTTCTTTTTTGACTCTGAGAGGACCAGTGGAAACACTGTAATGTTTTCAAAATATAATATTCTTGAACAGTAATCTCTAAGAAATGCTTTTCTTTCCTAATTTTTATCAAATAGGAAAAACTTTACACCATCAAACTAAAACACTGCCTTCCCAACATGATTCTTATTTTTTTTCCTGTATATTTTTTCCACAAAAGATTTTGCAGTAGATCATTCTTATGGAATTTTATCTGTAGTCCATAACCACAGACTATGACGCTGGAGTAGACTGGTAGTTAAAAAATGTATTAGAAGCCACTTTGTGGACATATGCCTTAGTACTGAAAGTGGCCATATACATGTGGCTGAGCAGCCCATCAAAACTGTAGACATCAGTCTGACTGTGATGAACAGTAATTATAATGAACAGTGACAAAATAAAAAGAGAAAAAGGCTAATCCAGTAATGGACTTAGCAAAGTTTTTTCTGAGAGGACGATAACAGGAGTCCTTGAAAATTGTTCCCTATTCTTCCATCTGGCATGCAGAACTGAGGAAGTTGATCAAATAAAATGAAAAATGCTGTGTATTTTTGCATAGTACTGCACATGGGTAAGCAAAGACAGCTCTCAGTGCCTGATGCTGGTATGACCCAACCTCCATTTCAGTTCAATTAAGTCCTTCCTCCTGCTTTAGCAGATAGGTGAAACTACTTACAGGATGATGAAATTATGCAAATCCCTAAATCAAGTCAGGGCTTCATGATCAGCTTTGCAGTGTATTTATTTCACAGTGACTGTAATACTCACAAGAGAAAAAAAAAAAAAGACTCCTATTTACTTACTCCTGAGAATGCAGGAGAAATCTGAACAGACTTAGAAAAATAAATCTCTTCTGCAAAATGTCAAAAAAAAAACCAAACAAACAACCCCTCTCTCTACTCAGGAAGGAAAACAGATAATTTTAATTCTAGTGTTTCTATTTGTAACCTAGCATATTTCTTCAGCTAAAGAGGACAAGCAGGGACTTTAAATAGGTTTTGTTTTTATTTCTTGTCCATATCACTCCTCAAAGTGCCCTCCACCCTATCCTTGTTTGAGTGATATCCTTATTCATTCTTATTTATGAAGGTAAGGTCATCCAATTCACTTACAAAGTCAGCAAGTTACCCAGGGCTTTAGACCAACAGCAAATGTTACATATCATAAGCACTAAATACAAAGAAGAAATAGCATAAACATTTATTAAAATGTTCAAGGAAAATTGATGAATGGAGAATTTGTTTTAGCTTTCGTTTGTTCACAGATTCATTTCTTATTTGTTTGAAAGAGGAAACTACAGGTTTTTTGTTTAATACTAATTCTATATAGTAGAGGGAATGTGTATATATAAAACCAAATTTTCCTCCCTAAGATGGAAATGACCATCTTAGTGGAAAACTGTGGCTCTTACAAAATTAATTCTTCACAATATCTAGAATCATAGAATGGTTAGGGTTGGAAAGGACCTTAAGATCATCTATTTCCAACCCCCTGCCAGGGGCAGGGATAACTCACACTAGATTGTGTCATGCAAGGCTCTGTCCAACCTGGCCTTGAACACCAGGAAGGCAGAATTTACCACTTCTTTGGTCACCCTATTCCAGTACCTCGCCACCCTCACAGTAGAGAATTTTCTTACATCTATCCTGAACTTAACCTGTTTGTTTGAACCCAATACCCCTTGTCCTATCGCTACAAGTCCCTGATCAAGAATCCCTCTCTGGTATCCTTATAGGGCCCTTTAAGATACTGGAAGGCTGCTATGAGGTCTCCACGCAGCCTTCTCTTCTCCAGACTGAACAGCCCCAACTTTCTCATCCTATCTTCATACAGGAGGTGCTTCAGTCCCCTGATCATCCCCATGGCCCTCCTCTGGACTTGTTCCAACAGTTCCATGTCCTTTTTATGTTGAGGACACACAGAACACAATACTCCAAATGAGGTCTCACAAGAGCAGAGTAGAGGGGCAGGATTACCCCCTTTGACCTACTGGTCACATTCCTTTTGATGCAGTCTAGGATACCGTTGGTTTTCTGGGATGCAAGCACACACTGAAGCCGGTTTGCGTTCAGTTTCTCTTCGACCAACAACCCAAGTTCTTCTCCACAGGGCTGCCCTCAATCACTTCTCTGCCCAACCTGTAAGTGTGTCCAGGATTGCCTCTACCCAGGTGTAGGACCTTGCACTTGGCTTGGTTGAGCTTCATGAGGCTGACATCAGTGCACCTCACAAGTGTGTCAAGGTCCCTCTGGATGGCATTCCTTCCCTTCAGAGTATCAACTCAACCGCACAGCTTGGTGTCATCAGCAAACTTGCTGAGGGTGCACTCAATCCCACTGTCCATGTCACCGACAAAGATGCTGAACAAGATTAGTCCCAACACCGATCCCTGAGGAACACCACTCATTACTGGTCTCCAGCTGGATATTGAGCCATTCACCACAACTCTTTGTGCATAGCCATCCAGCCAGCTCTTTCTCCACCTATCAAATTGATGTCTCTCCAATTTAGAGACAAGGATGTCATGTGAGACAGTGTCAAATGCTTTGCACAAGTCCATGTAGTTGGTCAACTGCTCTACCCCTGTCCATCAGTTCCATAGCCCCATCCTAGAAGGCCACCAGATCGGTCAGGCAGGATTTCCCCTTACTGAAGCCATGCTGGCTGTCATGAACCACTTTATTATTTTTCAACAAGGCCTCAGCATGCCTTCCAGGAGAATCTGCTCCAAGATTTTGCCAGGCACAGAGGTGAGACTAACTGATCTTTAGTTTTCTGGTTCTTCCATTTTCTTCTTCTTGAAATGGAAGTCGTTGGGAACTTCACCTGACTGCCATGATTTTTCAAATATGGTGGACAATATTGAAAATACGATGAACCATGTATTGAAGGTAACAAGGATATAAATTTTGCAAGTAGTCATTCTAACTGTGCTTCATTTTATATGCTTGTCTCGTAATGAGTCCAGAAGGATTTGTCTGTGTGAATCTGAATATATAAATTAGGGTAAAGACTTGCAAGCTCAAAGCTTATCCTACAAATTAATCTGAACATACCCTACACTTATAAGTCTGCTCACAAACAGTGCTTTTAAATTTGTCAGCAGAATTAAGCCAGAACCTTAAAGCATGAGTGGCAATAAACTAGTCATCTATGTGTTGAAAGTATATATTTAACAATCTATGTCATCCAGGAAAATGAGTAATTTCAGATATATCATGACTATTACTTTCAATCCATAATATTTCTGTAATCTACTTTTTCTTTTCAGAACTGATTATTCTTATTTAAACTTAAATGGTGGTGTTAATGGATAACTTGTCCTTGCAGCACATTACCAAATAGCAAGATATTTTATGGAAAAGGATTTGATTATGCTTCATTTAATATACTTTCAGGTATTAACACATTTACTCTCTACTCTGCCACACTGATGCCCAGTGTCATAACACTCACACTAAATGGATGTGACCAGCCAGAACTTTTAAAGTGTCTTTTTAACCAGTGTTACTTTTCTCAACTAGAGAAAATTATTGCCAGTGTCTATGACATAGTGGATATGTATAACTGACATCATTTGTCAGTTTGGACCTTTGCTTTTTATTTGTAAAATAGGCATGACCAAATAATGACTTTCCAAAACATAACTGTTTCTTGAGGGTCTTTGACAGAAGTATTCACAAAGTTTGCCTGTCATATATTGAGAAAAAATTGTGTTGCTTTTTTTCCTACAAAAATATGAGTGATTACCTACAGTGCTGGTACTCCTAAAAGAGCATTTGGTAATAGGATGTGGCTGCTCCAGTCTCCCGGTGCTCACTCAGTTTTTTGTAGGAAATATTATTCCAAGATAATTTAGTTCAAAATTTGTTTTATATCTATCAGTGCAATTTAGCTAAAAGAACCTCCATATGCCATTTTCTACTTCCACGCATATGCCAACTTGCATGCCACTTGACAACATTAATTTTAGATGCCAAAACTTTCTACCCTTTCTTTAATGAAACATTTCTTTGGAAACCCTATTGCACTGAAGAAAGTGGAAATTTTGGCCAGACTTTTTCCTATCTGCCTTCTGAGACTACTCATGAAAATGTGCTTTGTCACATGACATTCCCAGCACAGTGCTGGGTAGGGTATATCCTGCAGAAAGACATCTCTTGTAAACAAGGTTTAGCAATCTTGGAGGGAATTTCCTGCTGTTGGTCAGATTGTTTTGAACACCATTGACCTTGCTGCAGATTTCTATTCTAAGAGCAGCAATTCATCTGTGTCCCATCCAGTTGCTTTGATGACAGTAACTGCTGGGGAGGTGGATAAGGAAATCTAGAGACACTCGTTTCAGTTGTGAGGCCTGCTGATAACCAGCTCAGACTATGCTCTGGCTAGTCTATCCCAATTTAAAAACTGTTTGGAAGGAAATAGCTTCACTAAGGAAGGAAGCAAGGGAATGCAGAAAAAAAAACAAAAATTCCAAGTATAGCATTAAACTAGACCACATCATTTTGCCATCATACTAGCAATATTGCACAGCAAAACACAGGGTGAGCACACTTCAGATTGCACAAAAAGTATATTTTTAAAATACAGTGGTATTTGAGGCATTCTCACATGCTTTCCAGATTGCCAGTCCTTATTAAGCAGATGAATCTGCACCATTTGTTCCTATTTTGCAAAGAACTTCGCATTCCTCAACAAGAAAAAAAATTTTTCACACACTTGGGATTGCAGTGACTGATTCATGGACAGTTTTTTCTGAACACAAGGAGCAGATCTAGGTACAAAAGCTAAACCATAAGGAACAAACCAGACTGATTTATTTATTTAATTTCATGTCTTCTAACACAAAACCTCTTCTATATTTTTAATCTCTCTTCCAAAAAAATATATTAATGTAAAAATTATGTTTTAGTGGACTTAATTTCTGAAAGATATTTTTTTCTTTGGTTTCACTGGATAAGAGCCCCAAGCTATTTGTAACATAATATAGTGTTCATGTCTCAAATAATTCGTAGCCCTCACAGGCTGAAGCTTCTCAAAAAAAAAGTACCTAATCAGATCATGGAAATTTAAGGTAAAACAAAGGCAATCAAAAATTGCATCTTGATCATATGACATCATATGAAGGGCATGTTCTTAGTAGAGCTGATTTCTACAGACAGTTTCAACTTCTCATAGGAAAATTTTCCCATTTTCTGTCTGGCATACTATATAATAAAGAACAGACAGATTATACAATAACAAACAGATGTGGACTGAAATTATTAGAAAAGTTAAAAAAAGTTGCAAAGTCTGCATAATGAGGATTAAGCATTCAGTAAATACTAGTAAATAGCCAATATCTGCTTTTGATACTGAAGCTACTAAGTACATTATATAATTTCCAGTACCTTAGATTCTTTCACAAATAAAACAAGATTTTTATGTAGGGACTTACTAAACACTTTCAAACGGCTCTAACAGAACAGAATGGATGCTCAAGGTATCATTTTATGTAGGCATTTGGTACTGGAGTTCTTAGTCAACAAAAGTGTATTTCTTATTATGTCTTCAAATTGTTGTGATTTTAGTGGTAACTCTTGCAATGTCTTCAGAAACCTTCCACTAACAGTTACGCAATGGCATTTCAGCTTTAATTTCATATCGTATAAGGTGTGGTTCAAAGACTTCAAAGTGGCAAAGCTATGTCCGAAGTCTGCACGCCTATGCAACTTTGGCTGAAACTGAACAAAAACTTCTCATCAAACTGTGTGTGATCCCAAGTGATGCTCATATCTGAAATGAAAAGTAAATGATGCAAACAAAACAACTTAAACATAGCTTGAAACTGATAATGTATAGCACACAAAAGGTAGGGAAAGAGAAATTGTATTTTATATTCTTCCTGAAATGTTTAATCTTAAAAGTAAGTACAAAAATATAAGGTCATGATTTTATCTGAAAGATTAGGGAGATATTCCTTTATTCAAAAGAAAGTATATTGAATTTGTAATCTGAACTTCTTATTCTTCTCTCACAAATAAGAATATTAGAGAAAATATAAAGTATAAATTCAAGCTCCAAATGAGAACACGATCCAGAGGACAGTGAGAGTGATGCAGTGATAAAGAACAGCACAAAAGCTACAGCCTATTGCTGTTAATATTTCAGCTGAGTCAAGCATTCAGCCTGCATAATATTCTCCAGTTTTGAGGAGAAGAACCAAGTTTAAACCTTTATTAAGGATGTCCCATTTGTTAAACAAAAAAATTCAAGAAAAAACAAGTCTGAAAAGCTCCTTTTAGACACAATATGTATTTTCACCTTGGGTCTGCAGAATGCTTGGTGTCTCACGTGATCAATATTTCTATGGCTATGGACCACATGTTTCAAGAAGAGTACATAAGTTCTGTCTAAACAAATTAGTGGAAACTAGGACTGGTATAAAAAATACTGGGCAAGATTTTGGTCTGTTTTTATGAAGGGTCTGACTACATAGTGTGGTGGGTATTTTTATCATCCATGACTAGTAATTCTCTTTTTTTTTAACTCTCAGACAACTGCACTGTCCTGTTATAGATACAAGATGTGATCAGCATATGATTTCCTGAAATTAGTTTCAAAAATCTGATTATTTTCCAAAATTTTTCACACATTTCTCTGAAAGCAAGCTGAGCCTGATCATAGCATATACTGGTCATGTGTTTGGTTGTCATTGCATTTTTTTCCATACCTTTGGTTGAGGTTAATTTAATCTGAAAGAATTGACTTCTAAAATGACTTCTGAAATGACTGATTGAAAGGACATCCACTCCTTGGACATAGCTGCCTGAAGCAGGTCCCCTTCCCACTACACCCTTCTTCTGAACACATCTGCCCCTTCCTGCATCATCATGGGAATTTTGTTTTTCACAAACCCTGAAATAAATAATAAATAAGCCTGGAGAAGAGAAGGCTCTGAGGAGACCTTAGAGCAGCCTTCCAATAGCTAAAAGGGGCCTACAAGAAATCTGGAGAGAGACCTTTTACAAGTACATGTAGTGGCAGGATAATGGGATAATGTCTTTAAACTAAAGAGAATAAACTTAGACTAGATATAAGGAAGAAATTCTCTGCTGTGAGGGTGGTGTGACACTGGAACAAGCTGTGCAGACAAGCTATGGAACATTCTATGATAAATTGCTTTCTAGACATCTTTGTTTTAACGGACCTTCTTCATGTTCTGCAAGGTCAGGCTGCTGAAAATTTCACCTATTTTGAAATAACTTCTACTGTTAATATCCTGCATGAGCAGGACCCAAAAAAAAAAAAAAAACAGAAACAAACAAAAGATGCTCTCTGCACTTTCTTCTGTGGCATTTCCAACCTGATATAAAGCTCTCTGTTGGCCTTGCATAGCAATCATCTATCACCTTTCCTTGTGTTTCTGCATTTCATCACTTGGTTTCCCTCTGGTCTTGCTGACACTACCCGGTACACCTTCCTTGCAGTCACTTGCATGTCAGTCAGCAGCTGCCTTCTCAAACATCACAGCCTCTTGACCAGCCTGTGAAGTAATAGCAGATAATGCTTTTTCTTTTCAGCCCTTCTGCATTTTAAAAATAAATCTAGTAATATAATCAATCAAAAGTTGATCAGATATTCATACATGCCTGCAACATTCATATCGGATTGCACACAAATTAATAAACTATTTAAAGAATACAGGATGCCATTCCAGTACCAAGTAATACAAGGCTCTTCAATTTTAATAAACGTGCATACACAGACACAATAAACAGAGACAAACCTAGTATACTACAAAACTACAGGGGTTTTAGATAACAATAATGCAGTTTAATGAGCACTTTTATGGGAGGGTGAAAAAGAAGCTAGAAAGTCAGGAACAGATATATAAATGAATTAAAATTATTCATCAAGAATATTTAAAGAAGCAAAAAGAGAGCAGAATGATGTAATTTCTCAAATTACATGCTAATATATTCTAATGCCTAATTGCAGAAGATATGGGGACAGTTTTTGCAATAGAAAGAGAGGATGATCTGTGGACTGGAGCACCTCCCGTATAAAGATAGGCTGAGAAAGTTGGGGCTGTTCAGCCTGGAGAAGAGAAGGCTGCATGGAGACCTTATAGCAGCCTTCTAGTATCTGAAGGGGACCTATAGGGATGCTGGGGAGGGACTCTTTGTTAAGGTCTGCAGTGATACAACAAGGGGTAATGGGTTCAAAGTTAAACAGGGGAAGTTTAGATTGAATATAAGGAAGAAATTCTTTACTGTAAGGGTGGTAAGTCACGGGAGTGAGTTGCCCAGGGAGGTTGTGAATGCTCCATCGCTGGCAGTGTTCAGGGCCAGGCTGGGCAGAGCCTTGTGTGGCACAGTTTAGTGGAAGGTGTCCCTGCTGATGGCACGGGTGTTGGAACTAGGTGATCTTAAAGTCCTTTCCAACCCTAACTATTCTACGATTCTATAATTCTAAGATATATTAGCCATTTCCAGATCAGAAAGAAGAAGAAGGAATAGCTTAGACCTCTGTGTCTATCAATAAACCTTTAATGATGGAATATGGAAAGTTATGTTTCTGAAATAGCCTAAAATCTAAGACAGCAGTGGAAGGACAAGTAGATTATCTTGCCTACTGATCTGTTACCTGTTCTGTTACCTTCAGCTAACAGATATGCCAAAGTGATTGAAGGTTTTAACTGACAAATATAACCCAGGGTGGTCTTAATGTCCTCATAGCAAATTCACATGTTTTCTTGGCTAGTGTTAGCAAGAGGATAGCAAGAGGATCAGGAAACTAAGAAACAGCCTATAACTCACCCCAGACTTGAGATGCTGTGCTGCTTCAGAGTCCATTGACTTAGAAGATTATTAACAGTGGTAAAACAAGGGCTGCATCCCTCCTGTCCCTGCCTCTGTGCTGCTTTAAGTGATCATGTTGCCAGGTGCTGAGGTGTAGCAGGAAACTGAGTTTGCTGAAGATCAGTGAGTGTTTTTGGAAGTGGAGTGGATTTGGTTGGCTGGTTTGTTTGTTTGCTGTCAGGTTGGTTTTCGGCTACATGATTCCTCATCCAAGTCATTCTGTGGCCTTGTGAACTTCTGCGGCAGAACAAAGGCAGGAATGGGAGTGCATAGGCGGGGATGGAAAGCAGAGGAAGAAGGCAACATTTTGGTCTCAGTTCTCATTTATATCAGCTTTAAATGACCACAAAACCACATCTGCCTTTATACAGGTAAAAAAAAGTCCAGGACGTGGGCACTGCTGAGATGTTGCAACATATGGTCAGAAGTGAAAACGAAGTACCAAAAGATCTGCAACAGCATTTGTTACAATGAAGGATAAGGACCTCCTGTACCCCGTGTCATCCTCTTCAATCTTCATGTTGTTCACATATATGCATCATATATATGCATTACTTAGCAGCTCCCTTACACAGGATGAAATCTATGCTACAAGGTGATTCACTGCCTTGCAGTTAAAACATTTAAAGTAGAAATTGGTAGTTATATGGCAAAGATTTTCACAATAGATTTTGTGATGTAATGCAATATATGTGACCTGCTGTCAGGCAGCTATGAGCCCTGGCATATGAGCCTGAGCTTTTTTTGATATGATCTATGACAAAATGCTCTTAGTCAAATAAACAAACCAAATCATTCCTTTCCCTTTGAGAGTCCTTGTAAGCTATTTTTAAAATAATTTGCCAGGAGAAAAGGATGATGTAAGTAGATACAATATAAGATATTCATCACTGCACTCCTCACCCCCCCCAAAAGTGGCTGTTAATCAGTTGTGTGCTACACAAGCATGCTGTGCTTATGTTAGAGAAAATATTGCCAAAGTTCTTCCAACATGCACCAAATAGTACAAGGCTGTTCAACTTTAATAAACATGCACACACAAGCACACTTGATATGCCAAGATAGGAGGCCTGGAGTATTTGAGACACGGAGGCAGCGCCACGCAACAATAGTGCAGTTTGTGTTGCAGGCAGTACTGGCATACCACTGGCCAGAACTTCAAAAGTGTCCCAAAGACCAAAGAAACGGCTGCAAACAGAGAAAAACTTTAAATGCCCATAGACTACTTTGAAGTGATTACTAACAATGCATCCCATAGCCTGGGGCGTGCACAAAGTATGTCTGCACACCAAGCTTTTGAATGGAACAGGATTTGTTCATCAGCCCCTCCACTGAGACCACAGAGGCTCCTTCTGAAACAATTTATTCTTTACTACTCCTGCAGCTGAATGTGCCACAGGCATCTTCTGTGGGACAGATTCAGCTAATAACCAATTGGTTCACTGGAAGTGGTAGTAAGTCCTATCTGGGAAAAGCTGTGAGCTGTCTTCCATGCCAGGCAAAAAAAAGGCCCAAAGACAACCTCCTGTGTTTGTGTTCCCCTGCCAGCAACCCTGGTTTGGGCTTTGGCGGCCAAATGCAACTTTCATGCAACTAAAGGCTCCATGGATGTCATAGGTAGGCGCAGAAGAAGCAGGAGAGATTGCCTCTACTGTCATGATGGAAATAGTAAGATGCTTTCACTAATTACTGTTAAGACTAGTGAAAAACATTTCCCTTCTGCAGGTTTCTGTTTTCCTGGTAAACTCTAACTGGTTTACTCTGTCATGCAAACCCAAATCATGCTTCCATCATTTGGCTGTATGTCTGCCTGTCTTTTCCTGGGACTAGGACAAAAGGCTTTCTGGGGCTTTCGAATGAATGGCTGCTTTATTTCCTGGCTCTGAAGAGGTCTTAAGCAAATGTAGTCAAGCTCCAAGTCTGAGGGAAGAAAAAAAAATAAAAGAATCATAATTCTGGCCAGGTTTGTAGCCTTCCAAACCATAGTTGCATACTTTGAAGTTTGTCAAAACTTTTCCCCAAATCTCCTGTTATCTGTGAAGAAATTACTTAAGCTGTGTGGCTAGGACGTAATAGTCAGGCATGAAATAAGAAAATTACTATAAAGAGGATGACTTTGCATCTCACTCAAAGTTAATATATCCCACTGAGCAAAGAATGAATCTGAGAAACAGCATTTATTCCAGAGGCTGAAGAGACTCAATAATGGCAATCTCTGGGTTTGTATGCAAAAGGTCTGCAAAGAAACATACATACTGTACCAAGATATTTTTTGCCTAAAAGACACAGAGTTGCACTGCAGATTTCAGGAATCGGTTCATTTTGTTTGCAGTGTCTCTTTATTCTTTAAGATTTATTTAATTGGATAAAACCAGAACCAAGTCTTTTATTAGCAAACACTACTTTCAGCTGTTGTCCATCTATTTCCATGTATTCTGAACAGAAGTGAATAAAGAGTGTTTAAGCTCTTTTTTTATTCTCATTTATTATAAGAGAAGTTTAATCAAAGAAATATCTTGTTTTAAGCTGTCCTGCCACACTGAGTTCTGAACTACCTGAAAAGATTAGCTAAAATAAAATGTCAGCATTTGATTTTGCTCACTGGTTACTTAGCTAACATTTAGAAGCATAAATTGATTTCAGACGAGAATGTCAGCTGCATGCTCTGGCTAAAAATGAAGTTCTGACTCAGAGGGGTAGAAAAGATGTGATAATCAAAATTTCTGAAAGTTATTTCTGCCAAGTAGGGGAGTGACACCAAGGTGGAATTCATCCTGTATCCATTGGAGTGTTTTGTTCAATCCCCAAATAACTGCTAAGTCCTCCTAAGCAGTGGTATACACCATTGAGAAGCCTTTCTCCCCACACTGCTCTTCTCATGCCCAGCCTAAAATCATCCCACACCACATTTTTCAGGGTTTCCCACAACCTTGCAGTCTAGTATGATTTTTAACCATCAAAGCAAAGCAGCAGGAAGATAGATTTTGAATAAAACAAAATAACAGTTTAGGGAGAAATGTCTGGTTTATGCTAAAACAGAAAGACTTTCTTTACTTTGAATCAGGAAGTGGTTTGTTTCTGCTGTAGAAGTTTCTAACCGTGCTAGTAAAAGCTTCATTTTAGGCATCAATCCAAAAATGAAACAGAAAAGTGGGCAGCAGTGGCCTTACTCCTGAGTGCTTTTAGTCAGTAGCTCAGCAGTTGTGATGTTAATCCAAGATAATTAAAACGCACAATAGATTCTTGCACTGTGCCATGTGGATATAGCAGCTTAGGACAGCACTGCTCACATCTCTGCACAGCTTCTCAGCTGCTCTTTGTTGATCTCCAAACTTCCTGAGCAGAGTACAGAGGAATGACAGTATTTCAGAGTCAACAAGCTCTTACATTTTTGTACAAGTTTCATCTTCATATACATCACACAGCCTCCCAGTGAAAAACCCCAACCTCACTGGTGTTGAACCTGAAAGCTATGGGTCGTAGACCCTTCAGGTGGCAGAGAGAGAATGAGCAAATAAACTGAAACATATTCAGGCCTCATTCATTTTAATGGTACAGATGGGTGCAGACAAGGAGTGATAGCTTTCATTCCCATTATGCATCTCAGTACAAAATTGAGACGTGGAGGACTAAAACACAGCTAGCTACTCTTTTTCTCAAATCAGTATTGACTTGGGTTTAAGGGAATCATCAGCAGCTGATTTTATTTGGCTGTTTGGGGCCACATGTAAGGAGCATATCCTTCCTCTGGCCTCTGACTAATTAATTGCATTTTTTTTCCCTCTCCAATGCCCAGTGTTATAGTGTAGATGTCGTACCTGTCATGCTGATATTAATACTATTCCCTAACCAATAAAATTCTTTGTAGGACTAGAGTGACAATCCTTATTTTATGTCAAGGATTACTATTTCTCTTTTGAAAATCTGTATCAGGCAAGTGGCAAGTAGCAACCTCTAGGTTTGATTTGTAACTTGAAACAAGCAAATCTAAGATACAGCTCTAAGCAGAGCTTGATCATTTATTCACTCATTTATTCCCCTTCTCCCAGTATGTTTAAAGCAAGTCTCACCCAAAGTTAGCTCTTTATGAAGACACTGTTCCTTTGGGTGGCACTATTCTTCTTGGCTTAAGTGTGGTTCTAACTCTACTAAATGATTAACCAGCTCAGGGTCTATCCATATGAATATAGTGTGTGGATCCCTTCTAAGGGCTTCCAAATCTCCTTCATTCTCAGGAGAAACCCTCAAGGGCAAACTCACCAAAAGATGTCTTTGTCTTTCCTTCCCCACCCTTTGCCTTTTTTGCCAGTTCTAAGCAGCCATAAAATAGCTGTTACACACTTCTGTGATTCAGGGATAATCAGTCCTGGGCCAAGTCACGTACAGAAGCAATAGAAAAGTATTTTAACTGAGTAGGAATGTTATTTATCTCTGAACTACTTAGTTTAACAGTGCCTTAAAAAAAAAATGCTCTTCTTTTGACCAAAACAAACTTTCAAACACAGATGTTCACTAAGTATCCAAACATGAATAAAAAGTATTCAGAGAAATCTGGGGGAAAATGTAAATGCCAGAAACCTTACTCAGATTTTATTCTTTCAGAACTCAACTCTTACTTAATTGAGGCTAAGCAATTAGCAAAGTTTTCAGAATTCAACCATCTCTTTACATAATAGCATCTTTTTTAAACCAGGCTTTGTAATCTTATTCCTTCATACATCATTGTGCCAGTGAACTCACAAGATATAAATGATCTCCTAAAAGCAATGAAATTGAAGCCAAGAGCTTTTGACCAACTTGAAATTTGCTGCTGCAAGGGATAAATGTGCCAGATCCTAGTATGTGGGTCATTTGTTTTGCCAGACTAACAAGTGTATGAATAGACTTGTATCCCTTGTACTGATGAGGGCAGAGAATAAGTACTTTGACCATTTTCTGCTTTTTCTGTTTTATAGGTAAACGTGTGATAATGAAAAATAGGAATATGAAATGTATTATGGTGAGATCATAGCTGTAAATTTGATCTTTTAATAACCATGCAGTCAGATCCCACCCTAAGAGTTTGGTATGAACATTACAACATCTACCTGCTGCTAGGACTAATTGACTGAAGAGTATGGATCATTAAATTAAATTAAAGCCAAATCCAATCAAAATAAGGTAAAAGACTATTTGGAGGTCATTTGGACGTTCATAGCCACAGACCCTACTTTTCCTCTCCTGTCAAGAAATACAGAAACTCAAATACCGAACCTCTTCAGAAATTTCACAACTGATAAGGAAAATGAAATAAACCTGGTTTTACTTACTGTTCTCTCTGTGCATCACAATGGCACACAGTCCAATATTTGCAAAAAAATACTCCTTAGGATCATGAATCAACACTGTAATTTCTTATTCCTGTGATTCAGGAGCATACCACATAATTATATGCTCTGGAAAGTGTATTCAGTGAATGTGAATCAAATAATGACTAAATAAAATCCTCATGTCCTGATTACAATGGGTCATTTTGCTTTTTATTTCCCATTTTCTTTAACTAATTAATTCTGAAGCTGAGCATTAAGAGTGCACTCTAATGAACTCTTTCTACAGTCTGACCTTAAAAGGGCAAGAAAGGAAAAGATATAGAAGAATCTGTTTACTGTGATCAAAGAACAATATCTGTTGTGCAAAAACTGGAAGAAATCCTGTTTAGTTAAGCATATTCCTGCATCAGGGTTTTTTTTTTATGCTTTGTTTGGGTGAACTTGTCCTTTATTGCTTATCAGGACAGCTGTTTTGGGTTTTTTTTTTTGCTATCAGGACAGCTGTTCAAATTAGTAGGTTTTATACTGCATTAATCAGATACGTAGGGGGTTTCATCTTAACTGCAGTGTTTCTGTGCTTTGGCTTTCCAATGTGCAACATGTGATCTTTGTTAAAATCTTGCTGTGGAATGCTGACATATATAGAGGATTATTTTTCCTGCCAGGAGTTTATATAGATTTGTATGAAGTTTTTAAAAATGCAGACTTAACTTCTATTTTCCATTCAGAAAAAAAAAAAAAAACACAGCTGTCACGTTGGTGACAAATAGCTTTTAATTTTAAACTTTTGGATTAAAGGAATAAGCATCTTTTTTGGCAATGCTGCGGTGGGATAGAACTAACTACATCCTATGAGTTGAGAATCACATAAAGTGTCTGCAGGTAAATGAACACTACATTTTACCAACTGCTCGAGAAAAGTGATATTCCTAAATTCAGCTTTCTTGAAAACAGGCCATGGTGTCTGCTTCTTTGTACAGTGGGGTTTAACTGTTGTTCTGACATTTCCACCCATAAGCACAAAGCAAAAAGGAACATACCTTTTCTCAGAAGGATGGAATTATAGTAGGGAAGAAGAATCCAGATTTATGCAAAAGTTGGAAGTGAAAAATAACTGTCTTAGTCAGAAGTTAGTAGCAATCGAATGCTTTCTTCAAAAAGTCCAGGCTCAGACACTGTCAGTAGGAACATTTCACTGGTTAAATGTACAAGGCAAGAAGCACTTTCTCAAACTATGGCTTTATTGCAGGGCCCATCAACAAGTCTTTTAGAAAACGACTTCTGTGTCAGGGTATACCCTGCCTGAAATAACTGACATGATTTCTGTAGTAATCCCCTCAAATTTTGCCCTTGCTGTAGGGCTTGCACCTGTAGAGTGCCAAATTTTCTTTGTTTCTTCTTTTACACACCTACCCATTTAATTTGCTGAGACAATGCAGTGGCGAGAGCCACAGTATGGCACTAGGGCATGGAAGTGAAAACCATGTGTGAGCCATCTGTAGGGTACTGGGCTCCCAACATGTACCACCCACATTCCTAAGTTATATGGCCAGATCATCTGAGGTCTCCAAGCAGGCTGTGCCTTGTAGAAAGAAGGGCTGCTGGGCTTCCTCTAGCTGGGAGGTTGAATGAGATTTTTCTTCCACCACAGGGAAACACTGCCTTTGTAGCTTGTGTTCTTTTGCTTTTTGTGGTGCAAACCCCACTTTGATGTGGTTTTAGGGTGACTGCACCAAGAGTGTACCTGGCTCGGTGGCTCTTGGTGAGAGGACACAACTGGGAATCAGGCCCGTGACTCAGCACAGAAGCCCTTGCTGGAGTCCTCTCCCCCCAGCAAATATCTCAGTATTGCTATAAGGAAACTTGTCTATCTGCCCACCTGCTCATCCACCCTCGCCTGTACTTCAGTCTCTCTTGCCAGTGAAGAAAATAAAAAAGATTTCCTGGCTCAGAAAGTCAATCATTGTAAATGTGTTTCCCTCCATAAATGTGCTTTCCTTATAAATGTGTTTTGCCAGTTCACAGCAGCTGAGATCTGTGCCTACTACTCAAGACAGATACAAATGTTTATACAGTCTATTCACAGGCTGAGATTTTAAAATATAAAATGAGTGTGAATATGCTAAAAATCTGGCCTGAGGGAGGAGTTCAAAGGCATTTGTCCTATGTTGGCTGGAAGAGATCACTCTATAAAAGTTGCAAATACTACTTTTGCCATATGATCTTATAGATTTTTCCTGCCCAATAGATAACCATAATGCTATTAACTAAAAAGAAATTTAATCCATTCCCACCAAACCCACATTAGGGGGACCATCCAAGCGCACGACTTGGTGAAGTCAAAACAGTTTTCTTCAGTCTTTGTAGAAATGGTCTTTGCCCCCACTCCAATTTCATATATCATATCATCATAGTATTTTGCCTTCCTCAGAACAAAAGTGCACTAGGCAAATAATCTGCCAGAAGTCAATTAAAATATTCTGCTCTTCTGTGAGACTAACAAATGAGTTAATAATCTGAATGATTGAACATGGTAAACAAAGCATATCTAATAGCACTTTTAAAGCTTTCCAATTGCCTAAAATGCCATTTGCCAGAAGTTTTATTTTACTTATATTCTATCTGTAATGGAATAGGAGCTTCAAATCATTGTATCCTTCATGTAATAAAACTTTTTTTTAGTTATAAGAGCTGAATATAATCTGTAATGAGAGGAAAATATTGCTCTGACCTTACTGCATCTCTGGCTGCATATTTCTAGGTAAAAAGTCAAAGGAAAGGAGTTTGAGCTTTACCCTATCTAAACTTATCTGCAAAATATACTCAGATGTAGCTTGAAAGACAGAGACAAATAGTATGTTTAACCTTAAGAGGTGCTTAGTTTTTCCCTAATCTCGACTTGCCACATAGCTGAAAGTGGAGGCCTTTGATATGTTTTTACAAAAATATTTACTTTTTATTAAAATTAGACATAGGGAAGATTAACAAGGCTTTTCCTCTCCTTTTCTTTTTAACCTTGCAAACAGTTTAGTCATGAACCTCTGCAGGTCGGCATGTTCTGTTGTGTTTATCTGATAGTGACAGAAAAAAACTTCAAATATCTCAAGGGCTCAGTTTAATCTGCTGAGCATAGAGCAGCCTTTTTTCTAAAGGTGTCTAATTAATAGACCACTCATTCAGCAATGAGCTCTGCATTATATTAGTTTCTGTGGGAATTTTTTTCACGACAATTACGTGTTATAAAAAAACAGAGAAGTGCAAAAAGTGAGACAAAGCTGCAGAATTTGGACATCTTGGAGCCATGTGCTGCTTAAAGTCTGAATGTTAGATACACTGTCCCTCTGCTTCTCTTAATGATTTATTGGCTAGCTCCATGAGCTTTTGATGTAGCATATTGGGGTACAGATTCTGGGAAAAGAAGCCAGCACCTGATCCAGCAGTCCTAACCGTACAAAACTCCCCTTGGACCCAGCTTTGCTGTTCATGATACTCAGTATAGGTTTGTTACCAAGTCCGGTAAGGAGTGGAAAAGTGGAAAACTCAATACTGAAGAGAACAGTTACCTGGGCAAAGAATAAACTGGAGCTAGTGTGCAGGCATTGTGCAACTGGATGAAGGAGTAATGGTTTCAGAATTGGGGAACAAGTAAGTAAGGACTGTAAGACTGTTTCTTTAATGAGAAATAGATACAGATTACTCATTATTTGTTGTGACCATTTTTTTTTAGCAAAACCTCAGCTCCTATATAGTATAATCAACTATTAGTAAAATCTAAAAGTCCCAGAGCTAAGAAAGCAGACTGAGGAAAGAAGGAAAACATTTCTATTTTTCTTTAAAAAAAGCAAAATGAAGGAAAAATTTGGCATTGTTCTGAGTTCATCTTCATAGCCACATACCACAAATTAATGACACATTCAATATTTTTGGCTACTTCAGTTCTTTTTCATAGACCCACTGATATTTCTATGAGCCTCTTGGCAGCAGTGTCAACTTTTCTGCACTCCAGTTTGCTCCAGTTTAAGAGTATTTTTTTCTGCTTCTAATAATCCATAATCTTCTATAACCCTTACCTATTGCAGCAATCTCCCAGCTAGCATGAGCTGCTGCTGACAGTGCACAATGTATAACATCTCCATGCTACATCTGTCATGTTGTGTTCTAGCCAAAACAGCAAGTATTAAAATGGCTGATAGACAAACAATTAAGGAAAGGGAAGGTTTGATACCTGAATAGGTGAATGAACTTTGAAGGTACGGAGGAAAACTTGAAATTTCTGAACAACCCCACTCGCTTTACTTATTTAATGTTCTTTTCTTTCTGACTTAGCTCCTGTTGATACAAGACAATATAATGCTTTGTGAAACAAGAAAAAAATTGTATGTGATGCTTTCTCACAGAAAAACTTGATTTTCTGTTCAGTGATGAACACGCAGGTGGCTTCTGAAACTATTCTCTTGGAAATGCTGTTAAGTTGGCCCATGTTTCTTCTAAGACCCTTGACTCCCTGCTCCAGCAATTTGAGAGGAATGTATTTTCTAATGCTGTTTTGCTAGTGTTCATTTTGTTGATGCGGCTGTTGAATTATGGAAGACAACTTGCACTGCCAGTCAGCTGTGGAAATGCTTGTCTTAAACACGTTAACTCATTCCCACAGTCTTGAAAAAAGCCCAAGCCAGCTGCTAATCTGTATTAAATAAAGAAAAGACAGGTGGTTGAGATTTATATTCCATTAATTTATTAATTATATGGCTTAAAATCTGAGATGAATTTTAAGAGGTTTTGTCTCAATTACATGGATTTTAATATTAAATACATTCCTTTCAACCAATAATAGCAATCATGAAATGTTTTCAAGCTTTTTCTACATGCTACTTATGCAAAATACACTCGAATGAAACAAGTGTGGCCAAATACAGAAATAAGTGTGAATTCACCAGTATGTCATAGCAGCAACCACAGCATTAAGATTTAGTTAACATAACATTTGGACAGAAGGCTATGGTTGCCAATGGAAATGTTAAGAATATACCTTTTCCACACAATTTTCTAAAGAAAAGTGGCCAAGGGGTGAACATTGGTCCTTCATCCATGCATTTGTACCCATTCCTGGAACTGTAACAGAATTTGATTTTGGGGCAGATATTTCTGAGATATTAAAGGAGGCTCTTGAACCTTGTGAAAACCCATTTTTAAGTGGAGGAGACTCAGACTAGCACCCACAAATGAAAATGCTATTGCATGAGCAGAGCAGCAACCTGTCCTGTTGGTGTAGTTTCTGGCCAGTCAGCACACAGAAGGCTCAGAAGGGGCCAGAACAGAGGCTGTCTGTTCCCTAGATGGTTATAAGCAGATCTGGGAGAGAGCTGAAGTAAATGGAAGAGGAGAGGAAGCAGCAGCTCTCAGGGGGATGTGGCAGCAGACATGGAATACAGTTTTCTGAAAACGCCTGTTGCCATTTACTAACAATTAATGTAGTCCCATTGCATGTATTAAAGTGAGGAAAGGTCTTTCCTATGCTAATATAGAGGTACCCTGGTGTTGGTGTCAAGTTTGACTAGATAGGATTGGTTAAACAAAAGAAAATAGACCTTTGAAATTTCAGTTGCTGAAACTTGTCCTGTTTTTTGTGCTGTCCCTTACTTCTCTTTGTATTTCAGTCTACGTGCATGCAATTTCTTCACAGGTCTCTCACTAGAGGGTTAGAATGCCTAAACCAGGTATTTGACTAAATAAGCACTCTGGGCTAAATACGGAATACCTGATCTCTTCATTGGCAAGTCTGGGTGCAGCCCTGGTGAAGATTTCCACTCTGAGGTTCACACAATAACTCTGAGTTGCCTGTTTTTTTATACAATGCACTTTCATTCAGAGATATCCTTATATTTAGGGTCAGCAATTGGGTGAAAGTCTTCCTGACAGTACGTGAACTATTATTCTGCAAAGAGTAATGAGCGCTGCATAGTAATGAACTGATGACAGGGCAAGGTCTTGGAGAATCTTTACTGTTAGGAAAACAAAGTTTTAAGCAAGACAGTGACAAAATCTTGACACAATCATAAGAAACATTATGACTTTCTTTTAACAGGTAGTATATTAAGCTCACAGTTCACATTCCTTTTGTATACCCATTACATTTTGTATTTAAGACAACAACATTTGACTCAAATGCTCAGACATACCTCCTTTCTCCACTTTAGCCTCTTTCTCCTTGTTGTGGCCTCCAGTGAAAATGATAGCCAATTTTGGCAGTTTATTATAGAATCAAAGAATAGTTAGGGTTGGAAAGGACCTTAAGATCATCTAGTTCCAATCCCCCTCCCATGGGCAGGGACACACTAAACCATGCCATCCAAGGCTCAGTCCAGCTTGGCCTTGAACACTGCCAGGGATGGAGCACTCACAACTTCCTTGTGCAACCCGTTCCAGTGCCTCACCACCCTTACAGTAAAGAATTTCTTCCTTATATCCAGTCTAAACTTCCCGTTTAAGCTTTAAGCTGTTACCCCTTGTTCTACCACTATAGTCCCTAATGAATAGTCCATGCCCAAACACTAAGAAATGGTTCCTGTTCCAAAGTGTTAACACTGGGCAAGACCATGAAAAAAAAGAAATAATGTGATGATATTACTGTCTCAAAGTCCAAGGGTTTATTATTCCAGGACATTATTCCAGTGGTGAGATGGAAATAAAAGCCAAGCTTCCCAGTGCTCTGTCTGCTGCTCTCACTCTCCCTCTCCTCCTACCTTTTTTCAGTCTTCTATCTAGATGTTTCTCTCTTCTTAACTTTCCTTTGCCCTTATGATGGGTGCACCAAGTAAGGAAGGAAAGTATCTTTGGTCTCCCTCTGACCAGAACTTTTCTTCAGAGATTTTCTCAGCTCTCCTCTGGAACTACAATACAGCTTATAATGCCTGACCTCCCTAGACTAAGGCTTGCAGAAGACTACGTGTATGAGTCACAGCTACTATAGCAATTAAAGTTTCAACATGTCTGAAGACAGTCTTCTATGCTGAAGTGTTACATATTTAAATATTTTTCTGGCTAGAATAATCCCTTGGACTCCATATTCTTGCTAGTATATTGAACTCAAGCCTTCACTAAGAGGGGGGCAAGACACAGAAATGAGTTGCAAAGAGAAGCTGTGGAGCACTTCCAGGGATGGGGCCTCAAGGCCAGGCTGGACAGGACTTTTAGCAATCTGATCTAGGGGAAGGTGTCCCTGCCTATATCAGGGTTTTGGAACCAGATGATCTTCAAAGTCCCTTCCTACCCAAACCATTCTGTGATTATAAATGATAATACACTTCAGATCTTCCACAGTGCAATTTTCTGCTTTTTGTATGATTAGCTGGCTTAAAGTAGCTGTCTTTACCTCTTTGGTTGAAATTTTCTTGGGAAATAACATAGCCATTACTGCATCTGAGTAAACCCTATAGAAGCTGTGGTTTGTCTAGAAATCTAACGCAAAATTGCACTTTTATTTTTAAAGGATAGCATTGTATTCTTTTGGATAAGTAGAGGATTTCTTTCTGCACTTGTGGTATCAATTTGCTCTGTTTTTTAATTAACTATGTTTTGCAATATTAGATAATAGGTAACATTCATTAAGAGCTCCAAATTTTCTATTGGCTTTGAAACATAAAGATCCCCATCAGCATACTGGTCTAGTTCCCAGCATGACCAATTAAGTGGGAGGATACAACAGTGGGAAGATATAGAGGTTATTTGAGCAGTCTCCTTCAGGCATTGGGCAGAGTTTATTTGGCAACACCTCTTTCTGCATGAGGAGAAAGTTGGAAAAACTTGGTAACCATGTGCTAATAAACAAAAAGTTTGTGTCTGCTTCTATTCATAGCTGGCTGTGGAGGAATAGAGTTCTCAGCATTTGAAAACCACCCTGCAAATGAAGCTATCTGATGGTAATATCTAGATCTGAGTTGTGGAATGGGCTGTGCTTATTTGCACATACGTAATGCTGCCCATTCCTGCACACCCCAGCAAAAATATTTTCAGTGGGGTTTACATTACCTGCATGCTAACTTTGCTGGTGTTACTGTACCATACTTTACAACGTTATCATTCTGTAGAGGTTATCAGACATTTTATTTTAAGGTCAGAAAACTGTTATGATTTCATGGACATTTTGATTCTTCTTCATTCTGGAGTTAAAATAAATTCCTCAGTTAAAATTCTTTTTCTGTTTGGTGCATAACAAGAAATTATGCAAAAAAAGCATGGGCCTAGCTCTGTGAGCCATTATAAGTTACTTACAACTTCACTGAATTACTCATAGGAATATGCGTTCAGAATGCAGTCCTACTATTGTTAAGAAAATGCTGCTAATTAAAAAAAAATATAAATAAAAGACTGTTTCTTGCCAGAAAAGCTAAAGAGTTTGTTTGTATGTTAGAAGTAACATTTATTATAGTTTTCACAAGAAAAATTAAAGTTTTAGCTAAAGCAAGCAGTGGTTTTACTTTCTTACTGTACAACTTTTGGGAAAAGAAAAACTTTATGTCGTGAAAAATTCCAATACTGTCTTGTATTTAAAAGCGTTAAAACTTGAATTAAAGAACATAATTCAGATGGAGTTCTGGTGACTGTGCCAAAGATGACATCGCTGGCTGCTGACTGCATCCAGATTTTTAGAGCAGGTGTGTTGACTCATCCCCTGAGAAACATGAGGAGAAACTCTGGCTTCACTCCAGTTCCATAACATGGGGGCTAACCCACCTCCATCATTACTTTGTGACTAACCACCGCTGTCAGACACACAAATCTGCATGGAAATACAAAGTATTGCTTTAACATGATATTCCAGAGAGCTTAGCGATGCTCTGTCCAAAGGCTAGAGGATTATTTACAACTATATATTTACATCCCAAGTTTATTCGCTCTACTGCTAATGCAGCTTGTGTGTTGGGAGGTTTATTGTGACTGCAAAAGCAGCAGCCCCTCAGATGGCTACTTTCCCCGAGAAAGCTGGTGGATGCTTGGCCTGCACCTTCTAACTGGTTTTGGAAAACAGGTGCTTTTCCAACACATTTTGAATATAATAGCAATTTTCATTGGAGACCATCAGCACTTACTCTAGTATTCAATATGGCCACTGTCGGGTGGTGTGTTGTAAACACCATGGTAGTTGGCATCTTCCCCCTAGCTTCCTTGTTACTTTTTTTCTCTCAAAATGATGTGTATTATAGGACATTTATAGGCAAACATTTTAAATGAGCTCACTGTATTAAGGATGAGATATTAAGGATTTTAATTTACAAGTTATTTCTGTTTAATAAATATACCTTTCTAGTAATCTAAGAAGTGGACTGGTGCAATTTGAGGGAGAGTTCAGAGAATATATCCCCTTCCTATCCCCTTCCTCTTTCCTTTAAATCTCTCACAGGAAGTCTGAAAGAACCCACTGGGCTTGCAGAAATATCTCAAAGTGAACAGTGAGCAAAGACACCTTTAAGGAAAGTTCTATTCCTACAGCTCCCATTAGTGTCACTGCCTCCATTATTTTAAAGAGTTGCATTTATTGGAAGTATTGGTGTTGGGTATATCCAACGTCACCACAATTAAAACCTCAGGAGTTCAGTGAGCACATACAGTTGCACAGAGAAGTATGGTGGAAAGCAGACAGTCACTCTCTGGACTAAGTGAAGTTCATGGAACATCTTTCTGCCCATTTGGAAAATGCAGCCAGAAAGTAACAAAACCCCATGTCACAATGTTGTTTACATTTATTTATAGGCAATAAATGCATTTGTTTGTGTAGTATGTTGGTAAGTGGCAAAATAAAACCAGAAAATTAATTAACAGATCTCTCATGTTCACTGATAGCAGTAGCTGACATCTCTGTTGCTAGTATCAAAATGCTCGAGGGACACTGGGTTCTGTCTATAGGTTCAGTAGGCTGGAGCACCTCTGTGAAAGTCAGGATAATGATGGCAGCCTGAAAACCAAATTTGCTTTAAATAGGAGAAGCTGTTCTAGAAGTCTTATGATAGTGACTGTTTAGGACTGGGTTTTCTGGAGAGGTTTACACAGCTATCCCAGATCTCTCAGATGAAAAAAAGGGACTTCATGTAGAGCATGCGTGCATTCACCTCTCACAGATCCTTAATCTTAATTATAAAAAATAAAAGCTTCTGGAATATGTCACTGTAATCTCCAATCATTCATTTTGAGAGGTTTGAATTTCATAGTGTAAACTCTCTTGTGAAATATATTTTTAACTTCTGAATACCTGTGATTATTTTATTCAAGGTGTCTATTTGTTAAAGCAATGCTTTCCTATAGTATTTTGTATTTTTTGTGAAGCCAAGTAAATTTAAGTATATTAGGTTCACCTTAAATGCTGGTTCTGTGTCTCCTCTCCTTTGCTGTGTTGTGCTTCCAAAACTCATTTTCTAAAGTCAACAGGGATATTTGAAACGTGAAATGAAGATGTGAAGTAAAATGCTTGGTGTGGTTACTGCATGGCAACCCACATTCCAACTCACAGCTAATTACAGGAACTGCTGTCATCTGAGAGCTGGGAACAAACTGGGATGTTACATCTGCTTATTTGTACAGTAAAATCTTTTTCGCAAAGTATTATTTTACTTCACAGAGCCAAGGGAAGTCTGCAACATGAATGTTAGCAGAAGTTTAATGTTGTGTTAATAATGAACAGTAAAAGACAATGTAGCTTTATTAACTTAGCATATAGATAGACCATGGACCAAAACATTAATCATAAACATTCCTCTATTGACCTCCCGAAGAGCCAGACTCCTCCAGCTAGTCTTATTAATCCCCATGGGAATAATAATACTCCATTTCAACAGTGAGAACCAAACACTTGTCTTGGTTTTAGTTGATGGATGGCCTATTTTTATTTTTTATTTCTTTAAGAGAAATAACATCCCTCTCCTTTTTTGAGATCAGACAGCATGGTAACAGATAGAGTCTGAAAATCTCTGCTGGATGGGATCATTGGTGATGCACCGAGTACTCCCTCTCATAAATACCAAGTTTTTTTCTTTGGGTAGTTTCTTTTCATGATGCTATTTCCAACATACTTTCCGCTCATTGCTTAATATAATAGGCCAGTACTTCCCTCTCCTGTATGTTGTATCCAAAAGTGACCTAAACATGGTGAAATAATAACCCCACATTTTATAATATTGTAAGACAATCAGGCAGCTACAGCAGATTTTCCGAAGGGTATATTGACAACTTTCATATGCTTTTGCAAATATACTGTTTTCAGCTTCTCTGAATTACACACATTCATGGATAAAGCTCATCAGAGAAAATACAGCCTACTTATTTTTGCCAATGTATGGAAGAAGGGAGTTCTTGTTTTCTCTGGAATAATTTAGATGTAAAACTAGGAGAATCAGGCTCTGCTTCTTCTAGAGCATTTATTAATATACCAGCAAGGAATGGGCTGGTGCAACCCTTCAGTAAGTCATTTCCAGTTCTCTTTCCCAGCACCTGTCTGTTTCATAAGACAAGAGAACAGACCTGTGGAAAAAGGATACATGCAGAAGCATTTCCCATCCAAGGTTTTCATTAAGACAGTTTCTTTGTTTTTCTGGGAACTTTATTCCAGAGAAATAATTTTTTTTGTTTGTGTCTCTGTTCCTGCTAAATGCTTCTGTTTCTCTTACAAAAATAGCAAAGCTGAGCACAATCTAAAGAATAAAATTAAGGTCCAGCTTTTCTATTAGCAAGTACATTCATTTCTGCAGTGAGTAAAACAATATGAGCTAGATCCTTTACCAAGCCAGTGGGACACAATAGGGACTATAACTAAATCCACTACTTCTGGACTTCATTAAGATAGATTAAAAATATTAGTAAGCTCATGTGCATTTTGCTGTAGTCCTCAGAAGCCCACATCACTGTGATTCAGCAACAAAAATGGCTACAGACTGCATCTCTTTCCCTGACCAGTTACACTCAGTTTCTAACTCGTGGCCTTCTCTTGGCCTGTGACAAGGATTTGATGACCTTTCCCTGCACTGAAAAAAAAATCTCCCTTTTAATGCAAATTGTATTTGGGGGTTCAGTGAAATGAACAGTTCAGTGTTTGAGCCCCAGATGTTGCACCGAACACCAGAAAAACAACTGCATGTATTGTATTCACTCTGCCTTTTTCCACTCATTTATATATATGTCCTATGCTGCTATATCCTTTTGGAGAACAGACATATTTGCACTGATTTTCATGCATCAGCTCTCACACAAACCCAGCTGTGCACCAGCCCCACAGAGAGTCCTTAATTTTGTTCTCTCCTTACGCAGGAGGCAACATTTTAAAAGTATTTAGTTAGGTGCCATGAAATGACTTCATGGAAATTGCATGGCTTCCAATACAGCCCTGAGCACATACACAGCAAGGGAGAAAGGCATTTCTTCCACAATCCAAGTTTTGGGAGGGTAGAGAGTGAAGGCTGGAGGTACAAATCTCAGGTCCAGGATCAGTAAATCAGTCCGCTGTGCAATCTCTCCCTCCTTTCTACACAAGTCTTCTGGCTGAAGTAGTATCCAGAGCCCTCAGCCAGTTGCGTGGGTCACAGGACCCCGTGCGATGTTACAGGATCCTGCAAGGGCTCCGGGGGAATTGCAGGCTGTCAACAAAATCTGCTTGGAAAACAAAGCAGAGTATGAATAAGCCTCTTTCCCTCTGACAAAGGAGAAGTCCAGAAACACACATTTTTCCAGCAGTCAGGCTCAGAGAAGTCTCAATGGAGACAGCAAACATGACCAGGAAGCAGCAGATGGTGGGGTAGGCACTCGAGTTTGCAGCAAATTAAAAGTCCATGGTAGATCATGGAGGCAAAGGAGGCAGAGCTTGTTGTTCCCTACATAATTTGAAGGTAAAGGGTGAAATGGTTGGCAAAGAAAGGCTGGTTTGTGTGAACTTATGCAGGAGTTTGCTTCGTGGGTGTTTGCAAGTACACATAGCGATGACAAGAGAAAACGTGCAACCCTTGTAACCCCAACACTGGCCTTTTCTTCTGGGAGTCTTCTATGTGTGCTCAGTGCAGAGATCTGTCCCAAGAAAGTGCTGTGCAGGCAATATGTGTGACCACTGTCATAGACGACCCTCAGTTTCCATAGGCAATGCAAAGTGTGATAGAATGCCTTTTCCTCTGCCTATGCTACTGGAAATGCTTTCAGCATGCTTCCTCATGTCTTTTAAACTGCCATCGAAAATTCTCTCCATTGTTTCCATCATTTCTTTACCTTTTATTGCACCCTACAGAGTTTCTGCTGCATTAGCTCTGATTGCTGTATTGATATTTTGGTACTGCATTAAACAGCTAGCTTCATTTGTCACCCCATAGTGCTTGATGCTTTTTAGTACAAATAAATTATTTACATTTTCACTACAATTTCTGTAATTTCTTTACTCATTTATTCACGTGAGACTAGCCCTGCCAAATATTGTAACATTAAAGGAAATAAAAGTGGTTCTACTTGGAAATATTACAGAAAAGTCAAGTCATACACAGACTCCTTGAACAAAATAACAGCTGCAAAAAAACAAATGACACAGGCTTTAAAATGCCACTACTGCAAAATCATAAGGAAATTCTATTTTAATTATGTTTGATTATCTTTCATTCGAAGAAAAAATATCAACTACGCAGCATTCCAAATGCAATTGACTCAGAAAGGAAATTTCATGACACTGACAAAATGTCAATTATACATTCATAAACCTATGCTGAAGAACTGATTTATCTATGCTTAATCAATACAGAAAATGTACTACAGTCTATGTGCAAAGGAGACAGAATCAGTCAAAACACGTGAAATTACTTTGCTGTCCTACTCTTGCAAAATGGAACAATTCCTATTTTCCTAATATTTGATACCACTGAAGTTGTAACTAAAAAAATCTACTTTTGCAGCCTGTGATCTTCCCAGTTGACATGGGTGTTTAGTATACAACAGGAAGGTTTCTGATGCTTTACAGACAACTTCAGCCAGACCTCAAATGAAGTCTTTTCTGTTAATTTACTATGAAATACTGTAATCAAGGTAAATCTGAACTCTGTATGTCTCAGATAATTGTTATTTTGTTCCCAACAAGTCCTTGGCACTGGAGTATGCATATAGGTGTAAAGGAAAGATGCATGTCAGAAAGGTCATGTGAAAGTAGCTGAGACAGAACTTCATCCTGAATATGTAAAAAGCAAGAAATACAGAATGTGAAAAACTGGGTGTAGAAGGGAATAGAAGATGAAAAAGAAACGCCATTTTCTGCTGATTTCAAGCTGAAAATATGAGAAAGCTCTTTTCTCTCTTATTTCTCTTACCAGTACCATTACCCACATTAGACAACTAGTCTGGTTTTCTAGTCTGAGAAAACTGAGCTCTAGGAATCTGAGCTCTTGATATTTAGTTTAAACTAAATGGACCTACAAACCATTTGGAGATTTACCCATCACTGAATGCCAGAAAATATGAAAGTGATCTATCTTCAAGTACTTTGTGTTCCTGACAGGGAGTTCTAGGGACTCACTGCCTTATTGCATAATATTGGACACTAGTAACAAAACATCTCTTAGCAGAGAATACAAGCTACAGATAAACGTTGTATTAAAATTACCAAAAAATACATATCCTTGGAAACTTAAAGTTACTTTGGTAAAATAGTGAAGAATGGTATAGCTACACTGGTATGGCTATGTCTTGCATCTAGGATTTCAAGTAACACAACATAACCACAAAGGCTATTCCTAGACAAGCAGACTACGGAGTGATAGTGATAAGGTAAAAGTAAACTACACGGGATGTATGCCTCAAGGCATATCATATGCCAAATACAAGCCCATACATTAAATGCAATCTGTATTTTCTCCTTCTCTAAAACAACACATAAGTTTCTTCTATGGCATCCTGGATACAACCATTTTACTTAATGTCACCCATGAGACACTGACTTGCATTAGGAGAAATCTATAGCCACCTAGGTGAGCTCTTCTCTCAGAGATAAGATGCTGCTTTCTTTTCTAGGCCCTGGTAGCCATGGAAGTGTGGTAGAAGTATCAGAGGCACACTAAAGACAAAAACTTCCAGCAACTTTGAGTCTTGTGCTGGGCCTAATTGAGCTTGCTGCTCCTCTTGCTGCTACAGGGCAACGCAAGCACAAGCCAGCTGTCCTGGAGGGTGATGAGATGCTGTGAGTGGTGCCTAAGGGTAAAGCCCAACACAGGGGAAAAATCTTGCAGGATTTGTTGAACTACTCTGTTTTCTGAATTCAAACTATAAATCAGAAAATCTAGTTTGTTTTTGGTTTTCTTTTCCCTAGGAAAGCTGAAAAATATTTAAGTAGTCTGTAGCAGTTTGGCTATTAATGATCTCTAGGAAATTACTGGCAGTAATAAAAAATTAATGTTTTTCTATATCATACAATCAGTAATCAGAAACTGCTAGGAAAAAAGGTGATGATGCAAAATCAGTCAACATAATGTGCTTTGACAAGTCTTCTCATTAAGAAAATAATTACCCGAACCACTAAATATGTAGGAAAAAAGTATCTAGCAAGTCTGGCAAATGATGGCTATGTTCCTTCTAATTTTCATCAGTTTTTTCTATGAAATGGAAGAATCTTCTGAAATGTATCCGTAATTGCATCTAACTCTCCAAAGAGAGGTATCCAAGACTGTTATTTCTAGTGCCAAAACAAAACAGATAGTTGGCAGTCAAAGCACACCCACCCATAAAGTACATTTTGGTCAAAAGTAGGCAATTCCATTTTGACTCCAAGGCTCACATCCCATCCTTAGCTCATCACAGATGGATGCCTCAACACTCACAGCTGCCTGAAACACCCAGATATCTCAGGCACAAGAGTGAGAATATTGCCTTGTTTGCTGATCAGTACAAAACTGCATTTTTTTTTATATATATCTATTTCCCACCTTCACAGACCATTGACTTGATTTCCAGCATTATTCAGGATTATTCCTCTTTAGATCTTTAGTGGGAGGTAATCTCTTTCACTATGGAATCTGTCATCAGGGAAGGAAAGAAAGTCTATCTGGTTTAAAATTCCTTTGAGCCAGTTCCTCACCTCTTACTTCTTCCTCTTCCAATGTGTTTTTATCTGTAGAAGCGATTTCTCACATTATTCTTCGCTTCTTGGCATCAAAGGGAAAAAAATAATAAAAATCAAAGTGACTGTAATAAACTTGGTTGATCCTGCCCTTGAATTGTCCAAGGGATCAGGAATAAATAGATGTGTCAGTGTTAGCTAACAAATAGAATTCAGTATTAACTTGGAGCTACTCCTCTTCTAATTTCAGATGCTATCAGTCACCCATATGCATCCTTAGCATATAGTTTCAGATCTTTTATATACATGGATGTCATGCTTCACCAAGTCTGCCTCTTCTTGTTTTCTTCTGGCAGCACTCAGTCATAAAACCACACAACAGCCCTATCACATAAAATCTCTCTCTGATCCTCCACTCTGAACTACTTCATATGCTAGTAAGGAAAAGCGGAAAAGCATGCAACCCCACAAACAAAATAAAGTAGCAAATTGGAAAGCAATAACAACTGGTAGCAAAAAAAAAAAACAAGCCAACCAACCAACCAAAACCTTAGGTCAAATTTGATCAGGAAAGAAAATACCAACAACTGTGCCAAGGCTCTGAACAAAAGGACTCCCATCCACCAGCTCTCCATTAAACCAAGCTCCATTCTGGAAGAGTTTAGAAACTGAAAATTATTGGATTGCTGCTGAAAAAGATACTCAACTGTCTCTAAGAAGATGAGATGTTCATGCCCAAGTGTGAAATAAACACCTTTTACCAAAGGCAAGGATCGTTCATGGGTGGAGCATATGGGAGACCTCAGGAAATGCATAATATGTTTCTCTGGTGTGCATAGCCTTTGGCAGTCCCATGGACATCCTACTTATTGTTGCTGTGCGTGCTATGGTAGTACACACACATTTTTTACACATTTTCCTGCTGGTTTTGTAGGGGAAAAGAAAGTTATAATCACAACTTGTCACTTGCCTGACTGGCTTTTTTAGACACTTTTCACATTGGCTATACTTAAAAAGTGTTGGCGGGTGACAAATTTGCAGAAGTTAGCTGGAGAAGGCCTAGAGCTTTGTCATTTCCATTCTCCTAGCAGCTCAGGTCCATCTCTCTTGCTCATTTCCTAGCAACTTAACAGGTGTCTTGCCCAAAAATTGTTGTTCCGCTTTCTTTGTGAGTTTATTCCACACTTGAACGATTACCATTGTCAGGAAGTCAAAGTGAACTCAAATTGAACCTAACAAAAGCTTTTCTTAGGGCTCTAATACTTCACTTGCTTTGTTTTTCTTTAATTTCCATGCATCTCTGACTTGCTGATGTCTTACAGAAGCAAAAGTTCCAAATTTACTTCTGAGAAGACTTTTCCTGGCCCTCCAAAAGTAGAAGATACAGGAAATTGTGTGAGAAGTGTCCATGTAGCTGTCACCATTATTTCCAGGCTGGAAAATTAGAAGAAATATTCAGAAAATAGAGTTGTTTCTCTGAAGAGATATTTCTTAGTCCCATGCATGAAAATGATACTCTAGTTTTGTATGTGAGTTTTACAGTTAAATGTTATAAAGGGGTACTTTGACATTTTTATGGTCCATTTTAATTAACTGGAGCAAAATCTGCTCTTCTGAGTGATTCATTTATCCTATCAACCTTTCTATTTTTGTAAGATTAAATCAGGAAGTTCGCATTAAGCTTCCTTTCCTGGAATTCCAATTGAACATTATTACCCTTTGTTTAGACTGTATCACTTATTCAGCTGATAAGAGTAGACTATATGCTACTGGAGTTACAAAGATACAGCAATTTAGATTCCTTAAGGAGCATTCTGTATTTTCCAGTAAATGACTACACCTCTACATGCTTTATGAAGCTCCTAAAAATGATTAAATGCCTTAAATCTGCAGACATGAAAGTGTATACTATTACAGTGATGTAATAGTGTATCTCAGTATAATAAAGTATAATATATTATTTAATACCTATATTATATAATAAATATATATATTTATTATATATATTCAGTATAGTAAGTATAATAAATCTCAGCAAAGCATACATCATTTTTTTTTGTTCTTGATAGTAGGAGGCATGTTATAGCTTTGCACTGTACTTCTCCTTGCAATCCCGCAGCTTGATCGTGATCCTCAGGACACTAAAAAAGATCTCAGGTGAAAGACTAGATACTGATCCTAGGAGAAAAAATATGGAGTAAGACACATGTTTTAAAATCTAAAGTAGTTTGTCATGTTTTAAACTTTGAAGTTGTCACTTGATATCCTAAAATCAAGGTACATTCCTAAGAGAATAATGATAAAATGTAAAATGATAATATCCTAAGCAAGGGGATCCTAAACAATATTTGCAGTATAGGTTGTTATAATAGTCCTTAAAAATCTATGAATTAACAGTGATGTAAAAAATATACAGTATACATACACTCATTAATGCTGAAATGGTTTCTGAAATTACAACTATATACCACAGCTGTATTTATACACACATTTGCTGCCTGCATTCTTTATTACATTTGTTTTACTCTGAAGTATCCTGGATCCTGGTCACAGACATGAAAACTATCTAGATTTACAGCACATTTAGCTTCTTAGATAACTGTAATTAATTTTATTTACTTTCTGGTAGAGTGGTTTTTTTGGTTTTGTTCTGGATTGGAGTTTCTTGCCTATTACAAAGTCTGGCTTTGCAAAGAAAAATGTAATACCTGCATTTCTTGGTATGTTTGCACCAGAAGCAGGTAACGCTCCAGTTCTGCTTCTAGCATAGTCCCTCTGAATCCCAAATTCTTATTTCACAGGATTTCCTTTGGTGACTTTGTCTTTCATCATTAATTAGAGTAACAACTCTGCTTTTCACTGCAGCCAAAGGTATCTTAAATCATATTTACTGATACTCATAAGTGAGGACACAAATCTATAGCTTTATACAGGGGAAAGATTGTCTAAACCATTTAAAATAAATACATGGGAGCACAGTGTGATAAGTATTCATAAATTGACACCCCCTCCCAAAAAAAAAAGACAGATATATAATTCTGTATATATCTATACAATAGTGACAGTCAGAAAATAGATATTTATATATTTTAATGTATTTTATGTTCTCACCTATTTGTAAACCATGAAATTAAATTTGCAGAAAAAATACTTTTCATCTTCACATAATCCATCAATATGTAGTTCACTTGCATATTATGCAAAATCTTCATGAATTAAGTCACAAAATCTTACTTAATGTGGTTGTTTGCAGAGGACAAATATTCATATTAACTTAGAGGGGGCTAAACCTAAAAGGTTTCATAAAATAACCTAGTGTCTAACCCTAATTATTGCAAACAAAGATCAAAAGAAGAGCTTATCAAAAGTGGAGACGGTTTATTTCCATCTTGGAACAAAGGACAAAAGACACAGTGTCTTGTCCTTTCCTTTGAGGTTTCTCTGCCTGCTACTTTCCACTCCCTTTCCTGATAGGCTGCAATGTCTTGATGGCTGATCTGTTAACTAAAGCACAATAATCAATTCTGGGGAACATGTCAGCTACTTATTTTTATAACAGGAACAATGGAAATAGCATCACATTGTTAATAGAGGTAAAAGTGATTAAAAATACCCTCTTGAGTTTTCCTTTCTAGCTCCCATCGTCACAATGCGCTGGAATTGATCCAGAACAAGCTATGACTGTAGAGACACACATTTTTACATGAATTGGAGAACTTTGATTCATCTTTATCCTGTGAAGGAATGCTTGCCTTTTAAAACTATATAAACCAAGAATAATTAATTAAACTTTTAATGCACACTTTTTTTTCAGATTGCTATTTCAAATCTAAAGCAAAATAGAGATATTTATTTCTAAATCAGTCTTAGTGTATTTGTTTCTTTACATTTAACAGAGCCTTTATTTGCTAAAACTGCGAATTGAAGAGCTACATTCACAAGTCCGTGACATTGTACAGAATTTGCATAGCAGCATGCTCTGAAAATGACATGGAGTAATTAACTATAGAGTGAAAAGGATAATACATGTATAGGTAACATCTTTAAAAGATGAATTAAACTTGTCCATAAAGTTGCATAATATTTACCCGCCTTAAAAGAGTAGCATAAAGTTCTCCAGAATTTTAAACAGGCACAAAAAATGTTGTTCCTTGCCTAACAGAGAAATACTATTGAGCACAACAATGCAACTATCCCTAGTGTGGTTTTATTTCCTTATTTAAAAAAAAAAATATATCCCTGTGTTGATTTTGAGGATATCATACCCAGTATAAGCTTCTGGATATAAAGATGACTAAGACAAAGATGATTCAAATAGGTGAAACCTATTTCAGTGTTACAAAGATCAGATAAACAGTGCTTGCTGCCCTCCTTTGAGACAAGCCACTCACTCAGTGCCAAGTATTATTAGAAATTAATTTTCTTAGCTGACACATGGACTTTTCATGCAGAGAGACCATTATGAAAAGCCTTACTGTTCTGAGAATCCGTACTTTGATTTCTGGCATTATCAGCCAGATCAGAAATAGTAGGTACAAGTGGCCAGAGGATAAAGCATCAGGTTTTCATTCTTGAGAAGCTATTCTTAATAGAATAAGTGTTTCAAACCAAGTGTGGTTGAGATCACAAAAATTGTCTGTGAAAGCACCTGAAAGTCCATCACCTAAAAAACTAAAGCCATGATCCTACAAGCATTTACACACTCAAATTTCTTTATACCCTTCAAACCAAACAGAGTTGCATAAATTTGTAGGAATTAGGTTTAAATTCCTTTTTATTCTGAAATAAACAAAGCACTTTCTGATCATGGAAAGAGATCATGCAAGATGACAAATAATATTTCAAGACAAGTACACCAACTCACAATAATTATCTGAGCTTTCCATTACGCTCTGCACTACAGCATAGACTAGCTGTAAAATGATAGGTAGGGTCTCAAATTTTTTTACATTATACTCTGTGTGCTCTCACGATTTCCTCCCTGACATAACTAATTGCCATCCAGCTGAAATTCAGCAGGATACTTGGAAATTATTCTCTTTCCTGTTTCCTTTACTACATTGTCTATATCCAAGGGTTCTGACCCCTGGATATCATCTGGTTCCATGGAAGTGTTAAATTAATTGAAAGATTTTTCACTACCTGTACAATTGCAGATACAGTTTGGTCAGTCACAGTTCAGTCAGTATGGCAGTGATCTTGTCTCTCAGTCTTCCTATGTTTTCTTTTTGAATTCTAAATTCTCAGTTCCTTTCAGAAACTAGATTTTTTTTTTTTTTACTTTGGTTTGTATGCTCTTCCCTTTTCTGTCATTGGGGAACACTGTCCAACAGATCTGGATCTAATGATCTGCCTGCTCTTCACTTGTATTGGCCAAAGGAGGAATAGATAAGGAAAAGAACTAAGGAGGGCACTACTATCCCTAACATTGCTATTGGTAGCAGCTATCTATGAAGAGAGGAGAGAAAAACAGAAAGAAAGGAATTAGAAGAAGTGAACAAATTGGCAGCAGGTGAAAGAAATACCCAGCACAGGTTCTACAGACGTGAAGATGAGAAACTCTTATTCCATGTGCAAAGCAATTTACATGGCTTGGGGGAGAAAAGCTCTTATTGAAAGCTAATGCAGGAAGCTATTCTACTTTTACAAAGATGGAGCACCAAAGAACCCTAGGTTACCTAAAAGCTTGCCTTGGTGGACAATAGCTTGCTATCTCAGAAGTAAAGCCAAGGATGAATCGTCCCAGTTATTCTGTACACTAGCCAGAAAGTTTCCCATGCAGCCCAAATCTCACGATTAATTCAGCTTTCTGAAATGCAACAGAAATAGCAAAGGAGATAAACTAATGAACTCTTTAGATACCTGTTTAACATGGAGATGAACACCAGATTTTGGACTTGATTTAGTTTTTAGATATTGACAATCACATAAAAATCTTGTCTTTGATATAAACCCAGAAAGCTTCTAAAGTGTATGTTTGAAACTTACTACTTTCAAGAGAGTTTATGATTTGGGGAGACATGGCTCATAATTTTTTGACACATGGATCCTTGCACCAGAGGCCAAGCAGGTCGTGGCTTTTATTTCTAAATATTTTTCAAAGAATCCAATTTATTTCATCAGATGAGAAATTCCATATTCTGACATGATAGAATCTACGTTTTCAGGATGCTTCAGGATAATTTTTGTTAGGGCTTTTTCTTAGTGCTGCCACTGATTTACATTAAGGAACTGAAAGTCAAGCATATGGTTAGGTAATTAAGATTGTAAGGTCAATATAACATGCATGACAGAGTCTAAAATGCTACTAGTAAATCAGATTGAAAGTTCTGCGTATACACCTTTCAAGTCATTGTATATACTTCCTGACTAAAAATCAGATGCCAAAAGCACTGTTAATCTTGAGGTTTAATAGACCTCCTGTATCTGGAAAAAATAAAGAATCCTCAGCAAAGAAAATTGAGAGTATTTCTGTAGTCTAATTGTACTGAGTGATGTAAAGGCTCGTTTCAAAGGAGAGAAAATTTTGGCTTGAGCACGGAAGGTGCAGGACATCCTATCACTCTTAATCACTCGCCCCATTGATCCTAGCACATATATGTCCCTGTCTGCCTTCAACTCTCTGAAGCTGCTGTCAAACAAAAAGCAAGTTAGCTGATTGAGATTTTTTTCTCCTATGTTGGTTTTCTCTAAACAGATCCTTCTCATTTTAGAACACAAGACCAGAAACGATCCATACCCTTGTTGGCAATACAATCTATAAATAATGTTGTTCATACGTGGAACTGGGGTCCATGAAGAAATTATCAGGTTCTGTAGCTATTTAATGCTTACTGTAGCATACCACACATCATATATATTAATGAATGTTCAGTAAAATCATCAGCAACAAATGACCCAAAGAATCCAATGGCAGAAAAGTTCTAAAAACATCAGAGCTGCACCTGTTCCATGTATGCAGTTTGTCAGATCCCAACAGGGCACATCACAGTACCAGGGAAGCAAGACTCTCAGTGGTGATAAAGGAAAAAGGTGTTCTTCAGGATGCGTTTGTTACTGTACCGAAGGTGTTTTATAAAAATGTGAAATATCTACTATAGAATGAGTGAGCTTTTTACCAGGAAGCTAAGTCTGCATTACACTAGAATAAATTGTTTGGGTTTAAGCATTACATGAGTTAGCTGTTGCAAACAACTGTGCAAACACAGGCTTCAAAAACTGCAATCTACATCAGTACAGAATTTGCTTCATTGCTGTTTTTTATTTAAAATAATAGCGGCTGAAGGGTTTTGCGTTGTTGCTTTAGTGACAGAACTGTTGTAAAGTTTATTGTAACATACAGGTGAACTCAGTTTGCCAGGTATTCTGGACAAAGATTAAAGTAAAGCATTCTCCAGTCACTACTATCTGTCTTTGCATTTTGAAGTCTGATGAAAAAAAAAAAAAACAAAACATTTCAGAACATGAGACGACCCTGATTTTTTTTCTTTAGTAAGAATATTTTTCTCTCATATATTCCCAGTAATAAGGAATAGTAGACTAATCTCTCTCTCTATCCCTCTCTCTCTCACGCACAGTTTCAGAATTTAGGCATTTAAAAACTGCTCTGGGCTAAGGTTAGATATAAGAGACTTGCTGTCTCAAGAACAAACTCATTTACCATGTCTCTTTGTAAAATGACATGAAGGCAAAAGTAAAACCTCAGAAACAAGAGACTAAAAAAGGTAGCCCTTCATAATGTGACAGTGTTGAAATATGAAAGCAAACTAACCACTTTCTATGTTTCTTTTTCTTGTGATCATGTAACAGAATATGCGTCTTTGTTTTTAAAACACGCAAGCTCCTATTAACTCGTCAGTCACGTCTATGTATTATAATCATGTTCACAAATAATTTCATACAGTACTCTGACTCTGTGTGACATGCTGCCATAAATAAATGTAGCATGGAGGAGGAAGCATTTTTCAGCTAACCTGGCTACCCATTTAGAATTCATAATCCTAAATTTTAGAGTGATGAATGAACACCCCAACAATTCTGTTACTCCTTCTAATCTCCATCAGGTCTTGAATCTGCTGATGAAGGCCAAACAGCCACTTCTTTCTGCTTGACCTTCTCCCCTTGCTATTGCTGGCTCTCATTCAAGTCAGGATCACATTTATCTGGGTAATACACACCTAATAAATCTTCTCCAGCTCAGTTTGTTCTTGCTGGCAAGACAGCTAGCTTCTCCCTCCACTTCTCTTGTCTTTCCTCAGACATCATTATGGGTGTTGACACTCCAGTAAGTTACTTAAGGTGCCCTTAAGTAACTGTCTGCATGTACACATCTCCCAGTAAAACCCAAGGTAATTGCTGCTGTAAGATGTTTCTCAGTTAAAACAAGAAAAAGCATGGGCATGGACTATGCAAGAAGCAGTCAAACTGCCAATCTGCAGGAGAATTCTTAATAGAGACAGTATCAGCATAATAATCTCATACAGCATTTTTTACAGTACATCTCAAGGGCTTTGTGAAAAAGGCACATATTATTCTCCCTATTTTATCTAGGGAAAATGAAGTATAAGAGAGGGAATAGATAGACCAAAGCTACCCAGTAAGTTAAAACAGGACAAGACTGCAGATAGATGTGTTGACTCTCAGACTAGTGTGCGTCAGAACAGGACTAATAATTATGAATCTGTCCTGACTTACACCAAGCTTGACTTTGTTCACTGGGCTTATTAACATGTGCTTTCCTTCTTCCCTGTGGTTGTACCTCCATATTATATTAACTTTCCATGCTACAATATCAAGCCAGTACCTCCCCTGATGAATGCTGAGGTGAAATTAGCTATCACAGTGTATGTGTTCCAGTTGCCATAGTTATCATGCTTTATTAAATCATGGGCTTAAAATTATTTCCTGAGTCCTGGAGATTCCCCAAGGCTAAAACAGCAGCAGTCTTTCACATAATTGGTCAACTGGTCCAGGTGGATGCATGTGCTTATTTCCTCCAGAGGAAATAAGTTTAATGAATATAGAGTTCATTTAGCTAAAAAGCCTTGGATATCACAAGATGAAGTAAGAAAAAAATCTGTTATTGTAAGGAAAATTTTTCATTGTTCATATTATTTTTTTTTTTTACTTACTATAACAAGATGAAGAAAAAAAAAAAAAAACAAACCAAGCCAAAACAAAACAAAAACCCTTTCTTTCCTTCCCTTCTGCTCTGCCCTTTTAACCCCAGCTGGGCACTGCATGGCTGACAGTCTGTCCCAGGCTCTCACGCTGGAAAGTCTAGCATCTCATGTGTATTATAACAACACAGCTGCTTCATAAACCAATTTAAACACTGTTTTGACATGTTTAAGACACCAATCTTTCAGTTTCCATCTACTTCTGTGAGCAACTTGCGTCTTACATCTTGTTTTAATGAAGGTTACTGCTGTCTGTCTGTGAAAGCTGACCTTTTCTCTTCATCAGACTGGAGGTCATGCATGAACACAGAATGAGGCTTAGGAAAATAAAAGCATCTTACCATTGCCATGCCTTGGAAACTGGTGATTTTGAAGGTGGAAGGTAAAATTCATTTGCTTAAAAATGAAGAGGGAAGAGCTGGTTGATTTAGCATTGATATAGCTGCTGTAACTAGTACACAGACTGAAAACAAGAGCATTGGTCTGAAAAAGTTTCCCAAGCAACAAAAAGCTGAGATAGATATCCTGCTTCTATTATACATCATCATCAACTTGCTCATCTTTTGATCATTCTGTAAGATATGTTTTGAGTAAAAGCATCCTTTGTGCACTTCATTGCACACCGTGACTTGTAAGTGCAGAGGAAGAGAAGCAGTGGTGTGAATTCAAGCACTACCACAGCCTTTCAAATGACCCACAAGGAGAGGAGAGGGACCAGGGATGACTCCTGGTGCCATGGAGCTCTGCAGTCCCACCATCATGAAGGCAGCTACCACAGCTGAACCTAAGGATTATGCCTTAGCAGAGGTACACCTTTGTTACAGCTTTCTCTGGTGGTATGCGTTACAGTCAGTCCCCTATGACCTACGCAGACATTAGATCTTGCTAAGATGACCACTTTCATCACATACATGCAAAGGTTTTGGGTAGTTTCAGGTTCAGATTCCTTGTGATGAAGCAGTAATTGATTATGGATGCTTTTTTACTTATTTGGTAATAGAACAGTATTCAAACTTTTAAGTTTAAGGAGGAAGGATTTCTATATGCTACAAGCTATATATTTACTCCAGATCATCTCTGAGCCTTCATCCATCACTAGAAATTCTAACTACCCTCCTCTGGCACTTCTTCTAAATAAAGTTTAGTTTGCCCAAACCTGCTTTCCCTACTTTCTTGAAAGTTAAATTCAGTTGGTTATTTTTCCAAGGGTGAATCACTTCTTTTAATGTAAAAATACAGCTTTTAATTGAAGGGAAATCAGGCTAGTTAACAGTAGAAAATTGAGCAGCCGTGTCCTGGTTTCAGGACATTTCAAAAAGTAAATCATCACCAGTGACAGAATCTCAAATATTATACGGAAAAGATACCCTAAATCTCCACCAATTTCTATAAACCAGTGGTATTCCGTGTAAGCCAAGGAGGTGACCCTCTGATTACAATGGAATGAAAATACTTGTTTCCTTTCCTCCTCCTATTTCAGTTTATCTTCATTTATATTTTACCAAATTGAATCTTTGTCACACTATATAATCAACTTTTGTTTCTTAAGCTTTAGTACATCCATATAACAAAGCCTTTCTTAAGTACAGTTCGAACCTGGTAATTTCATTTTCAGCCTGAACTCTTGAACTGTATGTGAGGGCATTCAAAAGCAGAGAAAAACGCAAAGCTCACTGATCCCTTTTTTAAAAATAGTCAGGTATACTGATCACAAAGAACGAGGCAAGGTTAATTTATTTTTTACTGTTAAAGAATAAAGAAAAAAGAAAATAAATGAAAAAACATCAGTGATCAAATACAAGTAAGAGTTTCCTATATATTACAAGCTGGTAACATTTCTGTTTATTCCTAAAGGAAGATTACTAGAGCAGAAAGCCCACCAATTACAAGCAGTAGAGCAGCAACTATATTTATCCAATATAATGACTTTACTATGTATTTTGTTAAAAAGTACTTTGGAAAGATGCTTTCATTTTGTGATTCTCTAGTAGGTGAAACAATAGCTTTCCTTCTCTGAAAGCAAGGCGCTTATCTCTGAGAAGTGATAGTGCAAACACTCTTCATCAAGAGGCATGACCATTTACAGACTCCTTTAAGTAATTACTTTCAGTAAAGTCAAGTGCTAGAAAATGCAAACTTAATTATTTCTCTGACAATGGTTGGAACATGATGGTCCTTCAGACTGTGGAAATACTACAAACAAATATCCCAGCTGACAAGGAATCCAAGCCTAGAGCCAGAGGCCTGGAAACTTGGCCTGAAACTGCTCTATAATCTATCATGCTGTTGCTAAGAGGATAGTAATACTAGCGTTTAGAATTGCAATCATGTGTCTGACAATCCTGTGTTTGTACCAGCAGGTCAGTTGACTAATTACAAATTGGGACTTCTCTGTGTGCTGCACTATTTGAGAAAAAGGATGACTAGGGTACAGTTAACCATTAAGGCATTTGGGCCTGGGAGGGAAAACAGAGGACAACCAAGTCCTTATTATTAGACGCTGTCCTGCGAATCACTCCCTTATGCAGTTACAACAGAAGGAGAATTCACCTTTTAAAGTGAATAATTGCGCCTGTCAGGCAAATCTTTACAATTACTTTACCATCCAGCCAGAGCTCATTGATTGCATTAAGGATAACAGTGCTCCACAGAAACAATGCTCTTAGGCAGGCTACTTCTAAAATCCTGTGCCTCTGTCAGGCAGCAGCTCCCTCTTTGAATTGCCAGAGAGATAAAGAAATGAAAATATTAAAGGGCAAAGCTCTACTCATTTCACAACACTCTTTAAAGTCGGATGAGTGATTAGGGTGGTTGTAGCCTGCTAAACACCCATGCCTCAGGTGGAACGCTCATCCTAGCACGTTTTACAGAGACTGCATGACTGGTGTGTTTTTTTTCAGCTCCAAAATTACGCCTGCTTAAGCAGTCCTATAGAATTCCAAGTTAAAATGCAAGCCAGAGAGACTGCATGTCTTCAAGGGTTGATAACAAACTAGAATCAAAGCCTTTTTGTTTCAGATTAGCAGCAAGAATCTAATCCAGTTCAGTGATAATCCTCCAGTGTCTATTTAGCAATGATCCTACCAGACAGACTGCTCCATCACAAAAGTCACTGGTTCTGACATAGCTGAGGGAATCCACAAAGGCTGAACCAGGACAGAGATTCCTCCTTCACTGTGGGAGCTGATTAGCTTTACAAGCAGAACAGGAGAGCTGAACTACAGTACAAACAGTGTTTTATCATCAGCATCATCATACATTTGCTATTTTACAAAGTGGTAGAGGTGAGAATGATAATCCACTTAAATACTGAGAGTATCTCATCTTCTGTGTCTGGACTGTATTTGTCAAGTATTCACCAACCTCATCACTCACCCTTTTCAGAATCTTCCAACAAAACTCTTTGATTTCAAATTCTTGTTTTGCATCTATCACATAACCTTCTTGCTTTGGATTTTACTCCACTGCTGCACATATCTCTTCCTCTCATTCCTATCTTTTTTTAGTTGCCCTTCATACTGCCAAGTCCTCCAAACCCTCCCCATTTTTTTTTTCTGCAGAGTAAAAGTCCATTCTCTTGGTCTTCAAAAGCTTTCCTGTGGGTCCTATAAAAAAAAAGCTTCCTATACAGAGATGCAGGCTTGGCCCGGGAAGCAGCTTAGGCAGTCTGTGTTTTCAATAACCCCTGCTTTTTTACCAAGGGTATTAACTTGACACAGAGTGGTCTTCTGGTTCCAGCATTATCATTGTGATGGAAACGCCATAGTACCAGCATGCTTTCTTACTTGTTCTGGATTTTTTTTTTCCTTATATATTTTTCCCCTTTTTTTTTCCCCTCTTCCTTATAAGGATGCTTATTGGAGAAAACAGTTCTATGTTTTCCAGAATTCAGGCTCTGAAAATCAAACACAATATGCTAGCAGCATTTTCCGTCTCTTGTCATGACTATTCTGTCACTTCCTAGTCTACCAACTGCATAAAATTATAGGCAATACAGACAGAAAGAGATAACCTAGTCTGTTCAACAGCTGAGGCAAAGCTTATATCTGTCTTCCCTGTGATAAAGAATTCACATTTTAAGGGCCTGACCTCCTATCTGGTAAATATATATCCTAGTGCCTCACAAGAAGCATTCAAAATTGCAGGTAAATGTGGCTATGCCAAAAGGAGCTAGAGCGAGTTTAGATATGAAGGGGCAATTGATTAAGTGGGTAACATATATTAAGTCAAGCTTGAAGATATAGTGCAGTTCCATTCTCTTCTAGGCTATGAAAGTAAATTAATGACCTGGAGCTGTGGAGGGGTTTCCAGAAACAACACTGTAATAGCCAACTGGCCACAGCTTGCAGGCTATAGAAGGGGGAGATGTTTATTCTTCAGCAAGTTGCCTGCTCAGGCACCACACTCCATATACTCTATAACTGACAGATCATAGTGCAGAAATGACAACTAAATCTTAGAATAACATCAGTGAGTATAAAATATGATGTTAGCTTGGAAGAAAATGAACCAATCATAATCTTTGATGGGTCCCAGGTATTTTCAGAATTTCACAGTACTCTTTTCCATGCTGATAGTTTGGCAGCTGGTCAAAAGTAGCTGTTTTGTGCCATGTAAAGCCCTGAATGCAAGCATCAACCAAGAAATAAGAATTTGAACAATCTTCACAAAATATACAGGAGAGTAAAAAGGAGTGACTTCCAGGCACAGAGACATGAATCCAAGCTGTGCTTCACTCTCTGCAAACCATGCCTATGGCTGTGCTGGGATCCCCATAGGGAGAGTACTCGTTGGTTTCATTTAGGTCCAGATTGAGACTTTAATGGTGTGCAGAGACATTCAGTGTTGAACAGCACTCTTTGACTCCAACGAAGGGAGACATCAGCATCCTCTGGTCACCCTGAATGAACAGCTCGCTTCAGGCTGAAGGCTCAACATCCCCTGTGCCTGGGGTTGCCCAGGACTCTCCAGCCCTCCCAATTTATAGCACCAAGGAGCCAGCCTGCCTTCTCTATTAGCACTCTGTGATTCCCGGTAAAATCATTTAGAGCTTCGACAACTGCTTCTTATGCGCATCACTATCACTTAAAAAGCCACCGCTATAGCTGATGGCCATTAAAAATCACAAAGGAGCAAAGGGGATAGGAGCTATTAAACCATCTTTGATCCCATTACCTCTGGTTTGTGAAATTCCCCTTGACCTCCCCCTAGACATGCAACGACAAGGGGAGCGGGGAGCGCTGTGCGTACGTCCCTTTTTGTTTGCATTTGCGGATCGTGACCACGTAAATGCTTGCGCGGGCCAGCCCTGCCTGCGCGCCACTGTCCCCACCCCTGCGCGGAGAACTGGGCGCGCAGCGGAGCTAACCACGCGGAGCGGTACGGAGCGGTGCGGCTAGGCGGGTCTGGGGGCGGGGGCGGCCGAAGGGGCCGGGCCGCTGCTGTGCTCTGCCCCGCTCTGCTCCTCGGTGCTGGGTGTCAGTTGTGAGCTGCCGCCGCGCAGGCAGCCCGGCACGCAGCCCCGCGGAGGTACCGCGGCAGGCGGGACACCATGATCCTCACACGTAAGCTCGGGGCTCGCCCGCTGACGGGGGTTGTCATCTGCGCTCCCGGGAGCGCAGGCTCGGCGCATCGGGAGCAGAGCGGTGGGATGGGGGTCCTCGCATGGGCAGCGCTGGCTGGGGCGCGAGTGGGCTTCCTGCGATGCGCGGAGTGGTGCGTACCCAGGCGCGGTTCGCCCTGTCGGCGTGTCCGTGTTCGCGGGGCGGGAGCAGCCCCGGGTGGGGAAGGAGCGCCTTGGGATCCCGGAGTGATTCTCATCTCTGGGAGATGGGGGCCGGGAGGGTTATCTGCGGAGGTGCCGCGGGGGCGGAGCGGCAAGCGGAACGCAGCCTCTCTCTGTGTAGGGTACTATAGCCCATCTCTTCTCTTTTGGTGGTGTATCTCGCGAGTCCGCAGCCCTCCCAATCCCCTTCTTTATTCTGAGTGTCCTAGCGAGTCGAGAGCCGTCGAGTTTGCTTTGAAGTTCTTCGTAATTAGCCTGGTGGCCTCCAGGAGCCCCGTGCCCGGCCCCCCCCCTGCTGCCCGTTGCCCCCCCCCCCCCCCCCCCGGGCGGCGGCGGCCAGTCCTGATGTCACCCAGGGGCTTTGATCCCTGTGGAGGAGCAGCACGTCCTGCCAGCCCCCTCCGCGACCTTCTCCAGGCAGAGCGAACACCGACGATGCTGTTTTCCAGTCGGGCAGTTTTACGTTCCGTATCGCTCTCCACTTCTTTGCAAACCGACGACTGACTTCCACCTTAGCTGTGAAGTTGTTGAGCGATGCAGTGCCATTAGACTGATGAGCTCTATTGCCCGTCAGAGGCATCTCCTATTAGTACAACTACTTTTTTTTTTTTTTTTCCCTTTCTTTTATTTTCACCCTCCTCTTCACTTCGGGAAAATGAGAGCGCTGAAGAAATAACAGAGTCTACATTATGTATTTAACGAGGTCGGAAAGTTCTGCCTGATGTGTCACAGTACTTAACACGTGAAAGACGGGAATGTCCCTTTATCTTAGCCATCCGTTATAGATGCTTTTATATTTTTACAGGATTAAATGTGATCTGTTTGAATTGCCCTGTCCTGATCAAGAAAATTCCAGCAGCAAATCAGTATCAATATTATGCGTCAGATTATGCTTTAAGGCTGTTTGTAGTGGATTTAAGATAATAGACAAGCAGATTTCATATGAGCCTCTGAGTATGAACCTACCAATAGTTCAGTGCCAGACTGATTAAGCATCAGTCTGGCAGCCAGGCTATTGCCGGCTGACAGCACATGGAGTTGGTGTGGAATTGGACGCATCTGTTAATTCCACAGCTGTAGCTTTTATCTTGTCTTCCAGATATACTTACTGATGTCCTGTAGGCATCTTAATCTACATCTACAGTAGAAGCAGCAAAAAAGAGAAAGGCTGAGATGGCCAGGAAGTGTGATCAGTGTCTCTTGAGTAAATGGTTTTGGGTTACTACTTCAGTTTGCCTGTGAGATCCTAATTAGGGCTGAGATTCTTCAGCTATGGAACATAGTATATGCAAAAGAAGATGTAGATACTGTTTTGAGAAGATTCTTTTCATCTGCAAGTTCATAGAAATCAAAGCATTTGCAGCAACCTTTTGTAATCTCTAGGATTTCCTGATCTTTTTATCTTTTAAAATAATGTGTTTTGCTAGTTGATGTTTTTTTTTTCAATCAGAAGGAAGTGCAGAAAGATTATTTTAAACAGAAGAATTTTAAAAGGATTTAAAAGAAGATTATTTTAAGCACCATGAAACTATTGTTAAATTTCATTTTTAAGCGGTACTTAAAAGCAAAAATGTGTCTTTTCATTCTTTTATTTGGGTTTTAAAGCTCTCCATAGATTCAGTCCAGTATTTTTAAGTCTTGAGTCAGGGTCTTTTCAGACAGCTCTGCAACTGCCCTTGCTGGGCCAGAGTACTGATGCTAGTTGTGGAAACTCACAAGTACCCTTTGTGTTTTGCCTCAGGTGGGTGCAGGAAAAATGGTCCTGCAGTTGTCCTCATGCACTAATCTCGAGTGTTTATATTCGGATTCCTAGAAGAAGGAGATGAGAGGTGACTTGACTTTTCTTTCTGGTTCTTCTAATTCATTACATTCTAGGCAATGGTTTGTTTGAGGCATGTGAATTTATGAGCTCTGCAAATATTTAGAGATGCAGATTGAACGATAAAGTTTTTTTCTGGTCAGAATACCACGGTATGTTATGACTGGGGTTCTTGAGAGGTTCAGGCTTCTTTTCCAATTCCCCTCTGACTGGAGCTCTGCTACTGGCTTCAGAATAAACACAACTGCACCCTTGGCTGGTTAAAAGGAGATGAAGGAAGAGAGCTCATGTGTTTAACAGGATGGTCCTGTACTGTAAACAAGCGCTTTTCATGCTTAACTATCCTTCCTAGCAACAGGAAGAAGGAAATGAGGCTATGCAAAAGGACCCTGACACATTTCAGACAATGCTAGACCCACCCTAGCATTCATACAGTATAGCCAGAAGACTTGGGGAAATAAAAATAACTTCAGATGTTTCCCCTTCCTTCTTGTGCATATTACAGAAATACAGCAATTGAATGATCTGCAGTTCACAGAAAACTTGCTGGCTTGATCTCCACTAAGTAAAGATATGATGCCCTTGTATAAATTATGTATCTTCATTGAGTGTTCTGCTTACCATCTGATCCTCAGTGTTCCAGGGCAAATGAATTACAAGCACCATATCCTTACTAGTGATGCAGTGAGTGTAGATATCCCATAATTTTTGTAATTTCAGCAATTCCAGGTGTATTTATTGCTTGTAACTATGCTATCAGTAATCCTGACTGGTACAGGGTAGCAGGATTGCCTTGTGTATTTTTCATTTCCAAAGTTTTTTACCAAGGTTTTTTGGTTTTGTTTTGTTTTTTTTTTCATTTTTCCTTACAAGTCTTTTTTCCAGCAGTGATGAAAAAGTCTCATGAAACAGGCACATGATTGTGCTGTAATTGGGGCTTTCTAGTTCTTTTCACTGGACACTTAACTCTGCCATACTTGCTGACACTGAGTACAGTGCTATCCCACACAGCATACCTTTGGAACCAGTAGGTCTGTTAGCATAATACACCATTGACGTAACTGGTAGAAATAAGGTCAAGAATGACTTAACTCCCTAGCTTTAATTCACTTGAGTTTCATTATCTGGAAGTTGTAGATAATACTACTTACCTTTCTGAAGTACTTTGGTTTCTTTAGAAGACCATGATAAGCATTATTATTTGTTAGGATTAATATTCTTTTAAATACTGTAGTATTTGTTTCCCTTTGGAAGGACTGTGCTAGATGAGATTGGATCGGGGTAAAATATTATCTGGTCTCTCTCCTAATGAAGACAGAATACAATGGCTCATTTATTGCTTATAGGGACATTTTTTTTAAATCCAAAATGGTGTAAAATTCCTCAAACGGGGTTTAAAACATATTTTTTTATATTTTTCTAAATCTCTTTATTCAAATACTCAGTCTGTGCAAAGAATGCTTCCTTGGGAGATGCATGAAAGATGTTTGCTGAAGCCACAGTTTGACCTTCCCAGATGTATTCTTGTCATCTACTGAAGATGATGATTAAGAAAAATATGCCCCCCTGCATTCTTGCATTTTGGGGAATGTTCTTTCTGTGACCCTGTGGACCCACAGAACTGGATGCTCTGCTGGCCACCTTTCCCTCTGCTCTCCATATGTGTTTCTGAGAACAGATTTCCTGTGCATTACAAGATACAAGAAACTTTCCAATGTAAAGCACCATGATTTGTTCCGACTTCCCTTCTTTCCATACGTAGTCTCTGCTTTCCTCTGCAGTGCTACCATGGCTCTGTTGTATCTAGATCATTCTTTCAAGTTGTGACGATTAGATCAAGTGCTGAGAAAAACATTTTCAAGTGTGAAATGTCACAGAGAGAATACTGGAAAGTTCATAGTAATACTTGCTTTGGGACAGTCCAGATTTGTGTCTTAAATTCTGATTTAGGGAAAGAAGCAGTCAGCTGGGAGACTGCCAGCTTTATGCTGGACTGTTTCACTGCAGTGGTATTTTGTAGTGTTGTGTCATCCACACAGGGTGCATCTTATTAGGTGCCAGTAAGTGTATGCACTAAATGGTTATGGTGCAAAGGTAGACTTTCTTCCATACAGTTCTTCCTATGTGTGTGTATGGTCTTAAGATTGAGGTTTAACAAGCTAGAAGTAACTGTATAAAATCTGCTTTCTTCTGTATGAACCATTGAGACAGCTCATGTAATCTCTTATCTAATTATTATTTCCCAGATCTGAGCAGGTAGCCCAGACTCTGGGCATATTTAGAGTAAGTGTATCTGTCATGCAGGATCTGCTCACGTTTGCTTCCCCCTGGAGCTCTGTGAACCTTTGATTTGAGCTTTGCATACAGCGTGCAAGACACAGCAGTTACAGATGGGGTACAATGGGACAGTATTAATGCTGGGCTTGGGAGTAGCAGTGGTTAATGTTTGGCCTTCAGTATGTTCTTAAGGTTCATTCTAAGCTAGTAATTTCTGAGAGGAGGTTAAAGTCATCTTCTGATCCCCAGTCTTTGGAGGAGGATTCATTTCTCACTCTGGAATCTGTCAACATGACCTCCTTCAGAGGATTTGACTAACTGCTTTCTTTGCCCCAAATAATCCTCCTCCAAGACCACCCTGTGTTAGTCAGGCCAGATAAATAACCCACGTGCCCAATTACTACTTACGGGGTTTTTTTAAAGTCACTTGACATCTTGTTCCTCTTCATTGTGAGACTTTAAAACAAATGGGAGACGACCATATTTAATCTGCAAAAAGAATTGTTCTTGGGCCAGAAAACTGCTATATGAAGCTTCAGTTTTCTGTTTAAACATAGTTAGTTTTTAACTTTAGATTGCATTTTTTAAATTCCTCTCTTAATCCTCCTGTATATGTTCAAAATGCAAAAAAAAAAAAAATCCAAACCAAGCCCATTTAGGAATGAATTATCCAGATTTACTGTATAAACCAGGAGTTGTGATGGTTCTTTTGTGTTCTAGAACATGCTTTCCCAAAGTCTTAAGAACAAATTAGGAAGTAATGCAGCTAACTTTGGGCAGTTAGAAGCATATTTAATAGTGTGAAAATAAGCAGTCATTGCAGTCCAGTACAGAGTGTACAGGGAAAGTGCTTGACAGAGAACATCCTTTGCTCCAGCGCCCTTGTATTGAATCCTGAAATGGTGCTGATTTGATGCAATTTGGAGTGTTAACAGTTGCTCCGGGTCCTTTTGACAGAGGGGAGGACCACTTGCCAGCCAGGGAATGCTTGGGGTGCTGGGGGTTGTGTTCTCTCTGCCCTCCTGCTGTTAGGCACTGGCTCTTCCTTGTGCTCTGATGAAAACCTAGGCTGCACCTGGTGTTTGGAAGGGGCTTACAACACAGCTGGACTTACTGAAATCATTTAAGATATTTTTGAGGTAAAAATAATGACAACTGTGAATCTGATCCCCTTCATTTCTGAAAAAGAATATTCTTGGGTTTTAGAGACCAATGGATCCATGTTGAGAAAGGCTTAATTCCTCTGAAATTCATGGAGGCTCCCCCTGATTTCAGCAAGCATTGGCTCAGTCCTGAACAATCTTAAATATTTTCAACAAATGCTGTTTCTCATGTTAAGTTTTGAGCTGAAGAACTTTAGAAGTGATTTTGGTATGCTGAAGTCTGTGGAAAGGAGATCCAAGTTAATTAGATTTTGGTTCACAAAAGCGGTATTGTGTTTCCTGTGCTAGCCAAGAGGATTGGTGAGCAATTAAAACTACTATATTGTGTAACCTCGTACAGTTGGTAGGGAGAGAAATCACATACAGCCAACATACACCTATGTGGATATTTTGGAAACCAGTCACATATATTTTATTTCTTTCTTTATTTTTCCTCCATCATTAAGGGAATAAACAAACCCAAAACCCCATCAGTGGAAGTAAGCCATTTGCTCTTCCAGAAAGCCCTGCTGGCAAAAAAATGGTTTTTAAGCTTCCTGACTTTTTCAGAAAGAAATACCAATATATGATCTTAAACATCTGTTTCCTTGCTACTTCTTCATCTGTTCCCACACAAATTCCAAACATACTCTGTTTCTTCTCCCAGTGTCCTGTGGTTTATACATACCATCGGCAGCATAGTTACTGTCTTGCTGCAAGGCTCCACAATTTGGAAAAGCCAATTCCATGTTTAACCCAAAGCCAGCAGGAATACAAGGAGAGTGTTTCTTCAGTCATCACCATACAGTTGAGAGTATTAGATCCCCCTCCAACACCTCTTTCTGGGCTATCTATGACTAGAAAGCAGTATATGTATTTGGTGTCATATACGCTTTATTTCAAGAACTTGTGGCTTTTCCCTCCAGAAAGTTTTTGTAAGAAATACTGTCTTAGAATTGTGCATGCTTTCCTATCAGCTTCAATTAACCGTTAAGGCAGGCGGCGTTAAGTGGAGATCACAGCATGCATCGTTTGACTGGGAAGGTAAATTAAAGCACGGTGAAATACAGGAGCACACCAGAAAAGGCAGCTGCTGTTGCAAAATGAAAGTTGCACTTTAAAGGCGAAAGGAGAAAGGGACCCTCTCAGGAAGATTTTTAGTTTTCACTTCAGAATCTGCAAGGTTGTCATCAGTTCAGCAGCCATACTCACCAACTCTTCCAGAAATTAATCCTCTGTGGGCTGAATGTCTCAGAGTAATGTTTTAGGGTAAATGTATAAGATTAGATTGTTCTTTTAGAATAAGAAGATTCCAAACATGTTAAAATTTGTCAAGAGCTTTTAATGGGATTTTCAGAATTCTCTTTTAGTGGTTGAGCATTTATTGACAAACATACCAAGTTTGAGTGTTTGAGGCCATTATCCTTATAAAATGCTGTTCTTCATTAATTACAATTTTGCTTTCTGTAGTCCTTGCTACATGCTGCTTTCTTGATAGGTGTGGAGCTCTAAGTTAATGATAATGCCTGAGGAATATTTACTATATAAGTTTGAGTAAAAACAGACCTATGAGAAGGAATTTAATTATTTTCAAGCTACTGTCACATATCTTCAAAGTGAAAACCATCTAAGGCCATGGACACATAGCAGGCTAACTCCTAGGAAGTCATACTGTCCCAACTTTAAAGGACTACAGGCATATGATGTTACACAGAACTGATTTATCATTTTCTGTGCCTGCCCTGCTCATTTGTAGGCAGCTGCATAGTGCAGTTTTTCCCCTATTTGTCTCAGATTTCACATCCGTGTCATTTATCTGTAGACTGAGTGGTTGGATAGTGTGATCAAGTCTAGTGTGGGGACCACAATTCACATGTCAGGGGTGTAATTCAGGCACTTGGAAGAACGATTTCTTGTACTTGGGCAGAGGAATTTTAACCACAAAAGCATACTTCTTCTGTATACCACAGCTGGTCTTTAAAAGTATGATCCTGAATGATCTCAAGCTGCTTAATAGCTCAGGACAGTGTTTTGGAGTTGAACGCAAATTTTATAAAGCACCAGAAATTTCAGGGGGACACGATACCTAGGGACAGGCAATTTCTGATACAGACAGCAAAAGAGGATGAGCTCCTGATCATGCAAGCCCTTTTGCAGCCACTACTCTGAAGCGTCAGTCCTGGATGGCAAAGTATCCTCTTCGTGCTCCATCTGTGCCTTAGAAAATGTTCAGGTAGTTTATGGAGTTTTATGCATTACAAATGGGTTCATCTCTAGCATTCACAGTGAGAAATAACATTCTCTGCATTGCATACAAGACACTTTCCTGCAGGCTAATTCAGGAAGATGATATTGTATTTTTTTTTTTCTTTTTTTTTCCCTTGAAAAAGTCAAATAGTGAATTTCAACTAGAATGACCTGGTAAAAAATTCAGACCAAAAAGGAGCCTCAAACAAAATTAAACCCAAACAGTTGTTAAGGCTAGCATTGGTGTGAACCTTGAGCAAAGAAGCCTATTTTTGGCTGGAATTTGATTTTAACAGCTTTGAGTTGACCAGTCTAGCTACAGGTTTTTACAGTCTGCTCTCTTAACAGAGCCAAAAGGTGAGGCGAGTACAAGTGATGTGTGGAGGTGCTAATGTGGCTATAAAGGTGTCTGAGTTGAGGCAAGAGGAAACCATCTGCTTGGAAGAACAGTTCATATGATGTTTAGCACTTAGGTGAAAATGGACTCAATGCATGACTGTGCAAAGAGATTGCGTCTTGTCCTGAAGACCCTGAAAGAGCTAGTGCTTAAGTTGCATGTTATTTCATGGCAACAAAAGGAAAGGAAGGATGAAAGCAAATGATCTTGCTGCTCCTAGCTAGGCTGCTATCATTTTTTTTTCTGAGAGGACATTATTGCAGCATCACACTGGATTTTTTTATTTTCTATAGGTAGGAAGGTGTCATCCGACTAAAGACTATAGGCAGTTTGTCTTCTGCCATTGCAGTACCAAACAAGATGTGAATTGAGGTTTTTTTACCATGATGTTTTTAAGTTGCAAACTTGCAAGGCCAGAAACCCAGATTAAACAAAGTTAAACAAAAGAGAAGTTTTCCATTTTCACTTACCAGTTTCGGGAAGAATTGGGTCCTCCTAACCCCCCAGGAAGTGGGTAAATAAGGACTAATGGTTCCCAACCATACACAAAAGGAACCTCTACCCTTCACTTGAGCATGGAGGCCTGCTTTGTGAAGCAGACTAGCAAATAAAGCTGTTTCCAATAAAAATTTCCTGTTTCCTCTTTAACACATTTGCCTGCTGTTTGCTTACACGACACCAAGAATAAAGACTACATTGTACTTCTTTTGGGGGTTATTTTTTGGCGGTGTTGTTTTTTTGTTGTTGTTGTTTTATTTGTTTTGTTTTACTTTTTAAGAGATTTTCTTGTGTATCTGGACATTTAGAAATAATAGAGCAATTTCTTTCTTGCCAGTGATTCTTCCTTACAAGAACCTCCTGCTGCTGGGGGAGGGCACAGGATGCACATCTGAAAAGCAGCACATACGTTTCTTGCCTGGAATGTATACTGAATTGTAGGTTATTGTAAAGGTTTTAACTGACAAGTATGTTTGGTTCAGAAAGGAAGTGGCACTGCAGGGATGGAGAAGGGAGGAGGGAGTGAGACCAGTGTATTGCCTGCAGCAACTTGTATCAGCTCAGCTGCAAGTCCTTCAATGGAAAGATGCTCAGTGGGAAATTGCGTTGCATATCATGGCAGCTTAGTTGGGGCTGAAGTAGGGCTTCCCTAAAATGTGTTGGAAAACAGTGTGGAGTTCTTCTGCGGGCTTCTCCCTGTGGCTCTCAGCTGGCCACAACCAGGCAGGTGCTGTGCTTGGCAGTGAGTTTGTAGCTCAGGTAATGATCTGTAACCTTGGTCCCCTGGGAGGCTGAACAAAGGCTTCAGAGTTCCCGGTCCCTTCTAAAACTTTCTAGAAGTAGTGGAAAATTCTGAGTTTGGAAGCTCTGTTCTTCCCTTGTCCCTTATGATCCTGATTGCCTCTGATCCAGGTGACAAGGACATGCACATACTCCCATGACCATCTGGATGTGAAACCAGGTATCCCAGGGCTGGTGCTGCTGAGCTGGAAGAAAAGCTGGCCTTTGGAAAGTGTAGGAATGGGCTTTCTCCTCTAGTTTAGTTTAAATGTTTTGGCCAGAACTTCAGGTTTAACTAATGTATTTTATTCTCAAAGGTAGATTCCAGTTAAGTTGTGCTAGTGAACTTTTCACCTATAGAGGCTTTCAGCTGTTGAAGTTTCTATCTCTTACGTGAGGATGCTTGTTCTGGGTACTCAGCTTTCTGTGTAGCCTATTCAGTGCACCCTGGGCAGAATTCTTCCTCCTGCTGTATTTTGATCTGCCTGAATTTCATATACATAAACAGTTGTGTTCGTACTCTGGCTCCTGAGTAAGCAGCAGGGTTGAGATGGAGAAGCTGGGTTGGGTTGGAAATGACCCTTCTGTTCGTTTGGTCACAGTGCATCAGTACAGATAAGGAGTAATCCTGTGGTTGGCCAATTGGAGTTGAATGAAAGGAACTGCTTTTTCAGGTCCTGCCTGCTCCATCACCTGTACCCCTGATACATACTTTGGTGGATGGGGGTGACACAGAGCCCTAACTGCAGGGAACTCCCTGGCCCGTTCTTCAAGACAGCTCCTCAAGCCCCTCTTCCTTCCAAGGACTTGTAACAGGAGCCAGAGGCTAGAGCACTGGCCTTCCCAAAATGTTTGAGAAGGGAATGGGAAGACTACTGCTTTTAAACCCTTTGTGCTGTCCTGTACCTGGCCCTAGGCATTATACTAGCCTCACTAATAAACAGGTGCACTGATACTCTTTTATTCCCTGCAGTTCTTGTGGCCAACCAGGAATAACTCAGGTGTTTCACTGCATAGGTAGACTTCTTGGGGGATTCTCAAGGGTATTCTGAAAGCAGATATATTCAGAAAATCCCAAAGGCACCTGACACCTGGGTGCCCATAAAGTATGAGTTCCACGTAACTTGCATGTATGTTTGCAGAAAAGGCACACAAAGCTTCTACAGAAAACTTTAAAAGAAGTCTGATGAATGCGTATTCATAATTTTCTAGCTCTAGAAGTATTTTACAGGTCATAACGCCTGAGGTGCTCAGTAAAGGACCTGTGAACAAATACTTAAGCACCATTTAAGAGCCCCTGTAGTGATTAGGAATCTGATGCTTTTTACAGTTGCACTGCAAGCATCTATCTGCATTTTTAGGTAAATGCTGGTTATCAGGATTTGGTTGGGGTTTTTTTTTCCAGTTTTAAATCAAGTAAAATTGTCATTCAGTCCAGACATTTCTGCAGGATGTGATCTGTAAGATCGTGCATTTTAAGTAATCTTTTAAATTAACTGGAGATTTTTTTACTTTAGTATTTTCATTGCTTCTGAGATAGCAATGTTTTGTTATCTGCTCATGATACAGCAGGACAAGTTTTAAATATATTTTAAATTCTTCAGTTTTGGTTTTTTTTTTTTTTTAATTAACTTTTCCATATATTTCCCTAGGATAGTGAATTTAAAACACTACTTTAAACAAAACTTTACAATCGCTTGCAATTGGAATTGAAGAATGCTTTTCCTTAATGAGTACCTAAGTCAATGAGGCTGTACGTGCTTGTTCTCATGTGGTCCCATAACCCAAAGGTGAAGCAAACACAAGTTACACAAATGCCTGCTTGTCCTGACTTCAGCAAGAGTGGATTTTTAGCTGTTTATTTACCTGGAACTTTGTGCTTTGGCTCACCTTAACCCCTTGCTTTGGGTATGTATCTTAGCAAAGTATTCTGGCAAAGCATAAATATTTTAACCCTGTTGTAGCTCTTTGGAAAATTGGAGGGAATTGCCATCATTTTGGGATGGTAAAAGGTCCTGAAGTTTCATCTGATTTTAATTTTGTGCCTGTATCTCCCTGGTGACATTTTGTAATGTGACAAAAT